>CM051271.1:15379791-15527291 GCA_027921565.1 Artemia sinica | reverse complement strand
GTTTATTTATTTTTTTTTCCTCGGGACTTTTCTTGAATAGATTTTCGTTTCGCGCTGAAAAAGAGAGGCGGTGGTCCTCTCGAAATATTCACTTTGTTTGTTTATTCGGTATTCTCGTTTGGCCTTTTTATTCGGTAAACCCCCACTTTTGATCGTTCCCTTTTCTTATATTCAGGTAATGGTTGGAGATCTGGGTATTCATAGACAGCTAATATTACTCCTGCTATATATATTAAGCTGTATACTGAAACCAACAAGCATTCTGACAAACGGAAGGAATCGTAAATAATGCATCCAGCCCACACGATTCTTGGACACAGGAACTTAACATTAAGATGTTAACTAAAAAACGATAGCAAAACACACCAGCTGTCCAAAGACAATATTCATCACTTGTATGGCGCCTTAGATTGCGTTTTAAGTTTATAATTTTACCAGGATTGGGATTTTGAGTGTCTCATAGACACTATTTATTGTTAATCTTACCCTAAATGGCATACTTTCTTAATGCCACAATTCTTCTAAAGATGGCATTTCAGTTTTTTTAGAGATGATGTGAGTGATCAACATGACGTCCGAACAGGGTATATTTCAAGTTCATAATTAGAACAATGTTAAACTAAAGCCTATAATCACCGTTTTGAGCTTTGCACCAGATTTGGTATAAGCATTCAAAATTTAGTCTTATATTAAAATACAATAAATGAAATCAAAATTAAATCAGAGTTCCAAATTCGATTTCAACAATGAAAGGCCGTAAATTCTTTTTGCAACATGACTCTCAATAAAGGAGAAAGAGTAGAGAAACTTTAGATGCCTGTAGAACCCAATTCATTTTCGAATACAGTCCCATACCCTTTCAACCGGGACTGTAATATGAATTTAGTAATTTAATTTTACCATTGATACAAAACTGTAAATAATAGCAGAGTAATAACAAAAAGGAACCTACCATCTCTAGAAACAACCCGGAGAAAACGAACACAACTCCGTTTAGTACATACCTACTTGCCATTTTATTTTTCTTGCATTTTTTGAACAAGCCGGGGCTTACTGCATTTTCTTTTCATAAACGCATAAACAAAAATGGATCGTAAATGTAAATTTTGAAGAAAAAAATTCTATCCTCCCCATTTTATTTCGTAGTCAGACCGTGTATGCTAATGAGCGGTAAGTGTAGAGTAATCCTCGTCGTCATGTAAAGAATAACCAAAAGTCTAAAAAAAACATTAAAAAAGATAAAACATTTAAATTTTTGTTTTATACTGATTCCAAAGATGTAATTTAGTTTTAAATGTTGTTAGAATAAGAAAATTTGCAAAATTTTAGATTTGTAGCTCCGTATAGAGAAACCAAAGGCAAAATAAGCCAGGGGAGAATCTCGGAAGAGCTAAGGAACCTACAAACCGTATACGTATGGTAATGTCCTCAATATTCATACACTGAGCCTTCACACTCCAGTTACACCGGAACAAAAAAAAATCTAACTATTACATAGAAAATAAATCGATACAACTAAATTCCTAGTTGGTTTCCACAGCAATACCTACCTCGAACCGAAAAAGAAACCAAATTCAGATCCGCTTTCTTCCTTTTCAGAAGCACTATTAGGATTCATATAAGGAAATTGGCTTCATAATCTCACCAGACACAAAAAGGATTTGATCACTTTACCCCCCCCCCACCACATAAGAAATGTTTGACACCAACAGAATGATGGAACCTCCTATTACCATTACCATCATCCGGATATACACTCCTGACTGTGTCTAAACTGAAGAGGTGAGCAGCCAGTTCTAACTTCAGCTGCCAAAGTCTCACTGATCAAACCGAAAGAAAGACACGTAAATTATTATGATTCACTTCAATGCTTATCGTTCAATGTTGTTTAAAACATAAAAGGTGAGAAAATAATTCATGTTTGTCGAGAATGGACTGTATATGCCTAATAGCATCTTTATAAAAAGGCTTCATTCCATGGTTTAGGCTCTGAAATGGGTTACACACTCCTGGTGCCCATTTTGAAAGCTAAGTTGAAAAGCACTTCCTAAAAAACAAAAACAAAACAAAAAACAGGATTGTTCATGCCCCCCCCCCCCAACCAAAAAAAACAACAAAACGAAACAAGAAAAAATACCCCTGCACCTCCAGCTTGTCGGAAAAAATGCCTAGGTATTCTAGAAATCTCTACTTCTCTTGCAACTCCTGGTGATTTGACTAATTAGCCGCAGTCTTAGAGAGGCAAAGAGTCCTTTAGGGTAAATAAAACGAAAAGCGAACAGCCGGGAATAACCAAAGAGACAATCCAGCTGTGTAACCAGATATGTCTCTATAACAACAAAGCTGGCCTAATCAGCCATAAAATCTACACATATCTGAAAAGGAAAATAGAACGTGAGGTCTAAAAAGATTGCATAGCCATCTAGAGCTTGTGGTGTAAAGAACTCTTTTTTGGATAAAACCCTGTTTTACATTGTGAGTAATTTCCCAGTGGACACTTATTTGAAGACTTTTTATAATCGGCTTATCTATGGTTTGGTTATTTTGACCGAAGTGATTTCCCCTGGGAACAATTATTTTAGCTCAGTGTTACCGATTGGAAGTTGCCAATAGAAGATTTTATTACGCAAATCTTATAAGCAATATTCAACCTTTTCTTAAGGTGCGTCGACAGTACCACGTTGTTTTCGGGATGTCGACGGAAATGGAGGACAAATTATTCTGAATGCTGTGTTGAACTTCGTGAGTCGTAGTATGGAAAGAGGAGAAAAACTGGAGGGAATAATTGATACAGGCGTCGGATTTTTCACACCAGAAGAAATTCTGAAAGCCAAAGAATCGCTCCATAAACTAATGCAGTTTACAACACGCTGTTAAATTCACGCAAAAGATGAAGAGAATTTTACGGAAATTTGCAGATGGATTCACCAAGCTCACGCCAAGAAGACCAAATTGCCGACCTTTGTTATTGATTCTCCCTGCTCAGTCCCAACTACTAGTGAAGCTACTGCAGCAACCGTTGCTATTAAGGTGAATGAATTGTCTCGAGTTATTAAGAACCATTTTGCTATTAATGCCAACAAACCCATCGAATGGCCAAGCGCTTCAAACCAGCCTGATAAGCCCTCCTATGCAATCGTACTGAAAAATCTGCCCGAGTCGCTTGATACCCCGAGTGCTAGGAAGAGATTCATAGATTCGGTATGTGCGGATACTAGTGACATATCTGAATTACGGAGAGTCAAATCGGACTGGAAACTAGTGGTTCGCTCGAAAAACACAGCTGAAACCATTGTTGAGTCAATCAAGACCAACCAGCCGCAGATCTCTGCTGCCATAAAGAGCCCTAACTATATTGGTGTAGTGAAACGAGTCCCCTCTGACGTATCGGCGGATGAGCTAACTGCACTGATCCCCAGAGCTACGAAGTCTGAACAGATTGGCAGTTCCCGTACGTTCAAAGTATTTTTCAGCTGTCGATCGGATTTGGATAAATTTCTTAAGGACTCTGTGAAGATCTATTACGAAAAACTGCCCACTGAAGAATTCCTTTTCTTACCCCGTCGTTGCTACTCATGCCACAACCAAGGTCACCTAGCTGCCGAGTGCTCCAATAGCCCTGTCTGCTCCAGATATGGCGCGTCTGACCACGTCTCCAAAAAGAACGATGCAGAAAAGTGTACTCGTGCTATGTTTTGCGTTTCCTGCAAGAAAGCGGGTCATACCTGCTATAGCGTAAAGTGTCCGAAAAACCAGCAAAAGGCAACTCATTAACATGATGAATAACGAAATCTCTAACATTTCACTAATTTCTTGGAATATAAACGGAAATTTTTCCGAGCGGTCTCTTGTGGTTGACCAGTTTGTGAATAAATATAATGTGATATGCCTGCAAGAACATTTCATCACAGAAGCTGGCCTAAACCTACTAAATCTCTGGCCGTCCTACTCTGTGTTCTCCGTGCCTGCAAAACGTTCATCTCCGCGGGGCCGTCCGTCTGGCGGTATTGCCACGTTGGTTAGCAATCGTCTCGCGTGCGAAGTATACGAGAACAGTGACAATTTTCTTGCAACTAGACTAGATAACCTGCTAGTTATAAATGTGTACCTTCCAACTGATTACCGTGACGACAAATCTGATAGTGCTTTTGCTATAAGTGCTGCCAAACTAGCCCGCTGCCTTAAAAAAGCCGAACGCGAGTCCCTTGAGTGCATAATAGTGGGTGACTTTAACTGTAATTTAGAAGTTGATATTAGTGCCCAAAATAGTCGTTGTTGCATTCTAATAGGGATACTTGAGAACCGTTTTACTATTCACCGGAAGAACCAGAACTTTTCGTATATCCACCAATCTGGTTCTACGTCCAATCTAGACCATATTGTTAGCTCTAGTTCTTTGCCAGTACGTGAGGTTCTTGTCCTTCCGAATAGTTTCACTTCGGATCATTTCCCAGTTCAGTGTATTATCAGTAGGCCTACCTCGTTTTCCACTGCGAATAATTCGTCGATATTCACTCAGAGGTGGCATGAGGTTCCGGTTTGGCGTAAAATTGATAAAGAAAAGTTTCAAGATTCTTGTGATCTTGTTCTGTCAAAAATTCGCGTACCGTTGACCTACTTATGAAATTCTCTCATCGTGATGAAAGAGATGCGCGGCTACGTCTTAATATTTATTACGCCGAACTGACCCATGCTCTTCTGTTTGCCGAATCTCAGGGAGTACCCAAGTCTCGTGCCAGACAAAAAACTCAAGAAAAGGGATGGTCTTCTAACCCTTTGTTACAATTAGCATGCGACCGAGCTACCTTCTGGTACGGGATATGGAAAGAATGTGGTAGACCACACTCAGGAGTAGTTAAAGAGATTAGAGTTGCATCTAAGCGTAGGTTTGGGAAGGAACTTGCTCGTCACCGTGTGCAGTTGAAATCTGAGCTTTCTGAAAAAGTAATTAAAAATCCTAATCTGTTATGGAAAATGTTTGATAAGAAGGAGTCAGCGGGTCCCGAGTCAGATATCCCATCTTTAACATGGATAAACTATTACCTTGATGAGTTTTCAGCCCCAAAACAGGATCTTAACATTTCTGTTCAAGAAAAGCTTTCATCCCTCCTCTCATCAATTCCAGATACAGATTTCATAGTTACCCAATCACAGGTTGCGTCCGCGGTCCGACGGTTGAAAAAGAAGAAGTCGGCTGGCATTGACCGTGTATCCGCCCTTCACCTTAGCCATTGAAGCCCAACTTTCTTGGGACACCTAACTCTTCTCTTTCAGGTGATCTTCACTACTGGACTCGTACCATCGGCATTCAGTACTGGGTCGCTTAGGCCAGTCCCGAAGAAAGGAAAAAGTACTTCGGAATGTGCTTCGTTCAGACCGATCACAGTAGCACCAACGCTTTGCAAAATCTTCGAACTTTTGGTCATTGATGAAATCCAGGAAAAATGCTGGACTCCCCCTTCCCAGTTTGGGTTCCAGAGGGGTCTTGGTTGCGGCCACGCCATTTCTGCTTTGGCTTCAGTCTTGATTGACGCTGATGAATCAAAGGAGTCCATTGTTATAGGTCTACATGACGTCTGCCGTGCCTACGACTCACTTCTCCATGACCAACTCATTCTGGATATGGGAAAGAGAGGTGTACAGAAGGACATCCTACTACCCATTAAAGACATGTACGACCACCTACAGGCTGAACTCCTACTTCCTGGCCATGGTCGAGCCCTCACTGAATATACACCAGACGTGATGCTGTCCTACCGAGGGAATCCTGTAGTCCCAGTAAAAAAGGGTGCTCGACAAGGATCAGTCACATCTCCTTGTGCCTTTAATAATTGTATTATTGAACCACAGTCTACTATCGAGACAACATGCATAGCTCGTGGCATAGACGTTACAATGATAGCCTACGCGATGACATTCTGAGCCCCAGCCGCACAGTCGCAGGTACAGAGACCACCTTCTCCACACTACAATCAAATTACAGTCACATTGGCCTTGAATTTAGCCCGCAGAAGTCGGATATTCTTCTGTTCAACTGGCGCCAAGAAGAGGTCTCGTCTCTAAGGCTGGGAGAACTGTCTGTAGCCCCTGTCTCGAAAATTATTTACCTTGGTTTACCAATTGGAAAGGATCTAAAAACTACCCCTCCCTTCTTATTGATCATCTCCTGTAAACGCCTGGCTTTTGCTTACAGTAGAGTAGTCTCATCTAAAATCCGTTTCAACCGTTTAATTCTGGCTCGACTTTATAACGCAGTATCCCTTCCCCATTTCCTGTATCTAAGCCCGTTTTGGAGAATTTTTCCTGAGCCAGAGAAAAGAAAGCTCAGATCCGCGTTTTTTAAGTGTGCGAAGTTCTTGTTGCGGCTCCCGCCGTGGACAAGAAATTCGCACCTTGTTAAAAATTTTAAAATTGCGGACCCAACGGCAGCTATAATTGAACAAATTAAACGGTACAACGAGAAAGTTTCTTCCCACCCTTGGTACCGTTCGCCAAGGCAGTAAATCGCTGTCCATTTAATTTTATTTGCACATCTCTTGTCATATTTAGTCTTTTTACCGTCTCTTGTCATATTTAGACTAGTTGATTGAGTCCGTTGATTTTGAATTGAAGTTATCAAGTATTTTGCTGTAGGTTAGGTTAGTTGAATTGGAGTTATCAATCATATTGCTTATGTTTCTTCAGTACTTGGGAGTTTAAAAAGTAAAATTTCTTACGTACCTGCAGTGCAGTGTATAATTGAGTTTTTGTTTCTCGTCTTTGTAATTTGTTCGATTATGTGTAATGTGTTGTAATTTGTTTTTTGTGTGTTTTTTCTTTTTTAGTGATACTCCGTCTTTTGTACCTTTTTTTGACGGGTAATAAATAAATAAATATCTCGAAGAAAGACAAATATTACAAAATTAAGTTTAAGAGCGGAAATAACCAACAACTCTTCAAGATCGTACACGATTTATCTATGAGAGACGATTCCATTCCCAAAGCAACCCTAAACAAATATAGAAACAAGCATCAACAACCTCAAGATAAAATCTGAACAACGAGAGAAAAATTCTGTCGGCGAACTGAATCCAAATACATAAAAGGTATGAACCAAATTAAAATATAATATAACATCAAAACTCTTCCGTGGTAATTTTACAGATAGCATGACATAGAACACAAATTTTTAAAACAGAGTAAAAAAATTAATCTGAACATACCCTCTGCATGCCAGATGATAGACTTCCTAAGATGCTCCTCCACTGGAAGTCGGGAGGCGTCCGTCATGGAGGAATATAAAAGAAAATGTTCTTTAAGACGTACGAACGTGACATAAGAGCCCTTCAGACTAGTCTCACCCCATCTACGCTGTGGCTGACTCGATGGAAGATTGGAGGCTACTCAATGACGCCCTACGTGCCTCCAAAAGTACTGGAGGAATTAAGCTACGGTAAAAAACAAAAAATAGATTGTTTTTTTACTCTGTTTAATAAACAGTTGTTTTTAAAAGATATTCTCAGGTGTACAAGATACGACCAAAATAATTTTGATACTGGAAGTTCTGATTTCTAAGTATTTCTCTAAGCTAAAAAAGTGGAAATAACGCATTTAGATCAATAGGAAAAATTAGTAAACATCACGGGAGTGAAATAAAACAAGAAAACACGAACTGAACCAGTCAATAAAAATTATTTTGGCCAAGGGGCTGGGATATAAATTTTTTTAAAAGTATCACATTTGAAAATTAAAATTTCCCCAGCCATTTCCCCTATAAAATTTTTCCAGTCAAACTTTCAACCATCCCAAAAGCATTTCTAATTGGTCAATACCAGTGCCCTCTCCTCTCACCTAGATAAGAAACAAAGCCAGAGATATGAATCCTTAAACAAAAGAAGGCTGCGCAACCAGAGAGTATTAGTACAAAGCTAACCAATATAGGCTCAAATCACGTCGTTGACCACCACCAGGAGGTTATATCAGCCATACGGTCAACTGGATATGACCCATAGTCATGAGGTAAGCCAGCTATAGCTTTGATGCACTAAGATGTTCAAGAAAGGAAAGTCATATATACTATCAGTCTGACGAGTCATCAAGCCAGAATAATGACCCGAACCTTTCTATTGCAAATTCAAGTCGTCAAAGAGTCCACTCTGGGATATTTCAGTCAGGCTTTTAACTACGTCATTTAAATATTGACCTGTTCAATTCTGTTCAAAAACTAATGGGGCACTTTAATAAGCATAAAAAAGACTTTCATAACCTTTTCATCGATTTCGAGAGGCATTTGACCAAAGTTGGAGGGGATCACAAGGAAGAAAACAAAATCTGACAGTCAAAACTTTAATGAAGATAATTTACTAATGACATTGATATTCTTCTTGATTTATTCACAAACGCCGATTCAAAGGACCCATTTGTGAATGGGTCCCTATACCATTAAAAGTTAGAGCCAGAACTGTTTGAATCCAGTCGCCAAGGTTCCCAGTACAGATAATATTTACCAGCTCATCACAGCTGCTGCAGAGGAACTTGTCAGGGTTTTGATTACCACCTCCGTGATCGAAGATAGTCTATGTGGCAAGCAAGAAAAAGTCAGTCTACTTCTTAGCACAAGGAAGAACTGATGGAGCTTGTACCCGGGAACAAGTGCAAGTAAGTAACTGCTGCAGAGCTATGAAGACAGGTTGATTGTCTCAGCCAATTAACAAATTGTTGATAAATTAATACAAACTAATGTCTAGAAAAACAAACCTATAATAACGTCCCACAAGAACAAAGAAATCCACACTCAGGCCAGTTACTCTAACGGTAAGCAAGTTCATCCACCTCAACAATTGTCCCATTGCTGACATCTGCTTTAAAGCCGACATTAACTAGTAACTGGCACTTACCAGCTCAAGCTCTAACCAAATCGCCAACATTGAAACATACAGCCATATATGGAACGAGCTTATAGCTTAGTTTTTGCAGATTGATTATGCCAATTGCTTGATATGGATGTGAGACTTGGGTCTTTAGATCCGAAAACAAGCACATTATTCTTCCATTTGAAATACGCTGTTTCTAACTGTTTACCACACAAACATAGAAGAATTATACAAGCTTAAGTAATTTCAAAGAATCAATTCTAATTGTAAAAATGTCCTCGAAGGAGCCATTGATTGAATTCAACCACAGTGAAAACCACAAAAAGTCATATAAGTAAACTTCAACCAATAATGAAAACTTCAACTGTCACGAGCTAAATGGGACCCAATTAAAGACAGTGCGCTAGAAATTCTGATGTCTGACTTCAGTTTTAACAACTAAGCAGAAGAAAAAAAGGCAAGAGACTAAGGTACTTTACTAGGAATTTATTTCGGGAGAGGAGCCAAAAAAGATGAATTTTAAAATATATTTTGGGAAAATGCGGGAAAAAATCATGTGATTTTGAGATTACTGACCCTCACCCCCCTCTCATGAACGAGCAAAATAGGACCTTAATATCAAACTATCATACCTCTTTTTACTTGCTGCCTCGAAATACTCAATTCTTTATTTGTCCTTATTGGTGGACGAGGGCTGAATATCAACGACTTTCGAGGCTTTGACGATGACTGGGCACTGAGTTCCTCTTTCGGAGGTAGAACTGCGGAGGACCTTTTTGACAGGTTTGAGGGTGGTAGGCTTGGGAGGGATCGGTGGTTTGACGGAACACGCTGCAATACTATCCTTTGAGGCTGCTGGCTCTAAAAAAGAAAAAAAAAAGAAAAAAAGAAAATCAAAACACCTAAAAAAATTATCTTATCAATTGAAACTCCTTAACCTTCAGCAGAATGTTCATATAAAATTCTTTAACATAAAAAAAAAAAAAATCATTTTTACCTAAAACATGTACAAGTTCGTCTAAAATATGTACACATTCTTCTAAAATGTATACAAGTTAATGAGATCCAAAAGAGCTACCGAGAGTTGTTCAACTACCAGACACCCCATGCTAATGTTATGGACAAAATGATTAGTATCGGTATTATCCAGGGCCATCAGGAAATCCAAAATCATCCAAATGATAAGAAGAGTGTTATCTAGTTTTTTATGGGGGGGGGGGGGGCAACGGTTGAAATATACAACTTTTTTTTTATTTTAGACCTAAAATTATACGTTTTAGCTACACAAATATTTGAACAATCTGTAGTAACCATTTACCTATGCTTGTGTACCACCTCTCCTTACCCACTAGGAGGCTGAAATCATACCTGAAAAGGAAGTAGGATAGGACATTGAGCCTGACTCCTCTACAATAATTAGTTAAGGTTTGCAAAAGAAAGAGTTGAAGAAAATATGCCCCATTTCACATAATTCTACACATTAACTTAAAGTGCACTTTTCTATATGCCTCCCTCCCCTGAAAAAGTCTCCAAAACTCTCTTCCTGAAGCATATGCGTCAAATACCATTTAAACTATTAATGCTGACATTAAAAATTAAATCTGACATTGCGGCTGCATATCAATTTTTAACTTACTATATGAAGAAAAATAGCATAAGAAAATCATCTGAAGTGGGTCAATATTGAAAAAAGTGCCAGAATTTTGGATTAACATCCTTTTGTAATTTTTAAATGGTTGCTTTATCGCATATATTTTTTATGCGATTATATTTTTTTGTTTTTTATTTAATTACATGTTAAATATGAACCACAAACACTAGTCCAAAACAGCCTTTGGTCGTCAACTGACCTGATCCCGTCGGTTTGCTTTCGTTATGTTTCTTTGTCATTTCTGGATAGTTGCTCTCAAAATGTTCCTTATTCATGGCCTGTCAATAAATTAGTCATTTGTGAATAATATTTAAACCATAAATAAATCCAGATAAATTAAATTTACGAAATATGAACTAGAGAAAAGTCAAACCTTCAAAACTTCAAATATTCAGTAAATTGAAGTTAAAGCAAAAGTAGATGCATAGATGGTATTGGCATTCATGGACCAATCATCTGGTCGAAAAATATCCGTTATTTATTGCATTTACTAATGTGTTTAAGCAGAGTGTTTTTAGCATGAATAAGACAATTTGACAAATTGACACATTTTAGCATGAATAAGACAAATTGACCTTTAAAAAAAAGAAAAAAAATTAGCATCCAATGGCCATTTTTTTT
This sequence comes from Artemia sinica, assembly GCA_027921565.1. Classification (NCBI taxonomy): domain Eukaryota; kingdom Metazoa; phylum Arthropoda; class Branchiopoda; order Anostraca; family Artemiidae; genus Artemia; species Artemia sinica. Next base: position 15,516,167 of record CM051271.1, on the reverse strand, counting down.
ATTGCTTGGCATTAAACCTTACTATTAGAGAACATCATGAGCATACAACGTTAAGATTCAATCAAATAAAAGACGGTTAAAAAAAGGAAAAAGAAAGAAAAGCGAATGGAAAAGCTTAGATAAATTAGTTTTTCAGTTAAATTTTTTTAGTTAAACGTAGTTAAATTAGTTTTAATAAAATAAATCTGTATTCATTGTCTAAAATATTTGTTTTAATGAACCACTAACGTAGTAAATCACGTAGTAATCACGAGTAAACAGTTAGTCAAATGCTGATACACTGATTTTCTCAAACTGTACTTGGTCAAATTGGCTTACGAAATGCTAATTTATCATCTAAATGAATAATTACGCGCAGCTACACCACAAGGGGAGGGTCCAACAATGTCTATACACTCAAGGTTTGCACATAGTAGAAAATTGACTCTCTAAACAGACTCAATCCCCCTCTTTTCCCTAATTACGTTCCCACAAGCGTACTTATGCGTATTAAGAACCAAGGGGATGATCCACATGAAAGGCAAGGTGTATATATAGGAGAAAATATATTTTAGTACTTCAACGTTAAACCAAGCAGTTAGTGAGTCTAAATCAATTCGGGACTACTCATGCTTTACCTTTCACAGCAACTTTAAGGGTCCAATGGGCGTATAAGGAGCTTGTATACACCTTGCCATTCAAATTCAGGTCAATGTCACTCGTTCCAGATTCCACACTGGCTTCTTTCACTGTCAATAACGGTTTTTTGGGACTGGAATCAAGCATAATAGTCTTTCTTGATATGGAGTTAAGCGTTTTAGCTGATTTATTTCGAACTGAGCACGGTAAGTTGTCGGTGGAAACTGAAGTCAAAGCAAGCCCAGAATCAACTGAATTCGAACATTCAAATGGCCTTTTTGGCTCGTATCTGGGGGCTTTTAGACTAAAAATTGGCATTTTTTGGAACTCTGGCAGAAATAGATTCGGCAACGAACAAGCCTTTAAAACAACGTCTGGAGGTTTCATATTAGTCGACAAACTTAAATGCCCCGGAATTGGTGGAAGATAAAATGAATCACTCGATTCCCAGCTTCTCAAATCTGAACTGGCAATACTGTCTCCATAAACCGTACTACAATATGAGCTGACAGATCCACTTGACGCAACAGAATTCAAACTAGCAGAACGTGGCAAAGTAAATGTAGGATATATATGAAATTCAGCGCGAAATAATCTATTCTTCCGAAGTAGAGCAGGATCATAGTCAAAAACACTTTCCAACATTTCTTCCCCTTTAAACAATGCTCGTATCAAATTTCTAGTAATCTTTTCTTCTTTAACTAAGTTTAGAATATAACGAGTTAGCCCGATATAGGGGCAGCTTACTTGAGGTACTGGCAATAGTGCCATTGATTTGGAAGCAAAACGAATCTGTTGTTGTAAGAGATCAAGCCACTTGGTTTGTTCTTCTTTTGTTGTGCAGGTAACAGTGATTGGCTCAATTCCTGGACCTAAAATACAATTTTTTTGAAATATAATTTTTACAAAAAAATTTTCGAACAGTTTCGCAAAAGTTTCCGAGAACAATGTTAATTCTAACAAGTAAAATACAAAAGCCATTTTCGCTCTTTACTCTCACAGTGTCTTAAGATAAGTTTTGCCTGAAGATGGTAAATTTTGTCTATTAAAAACCAACAAGGGGCGTCACTATGTAAGTTTCAGCTGGTATAAAAGATTGAAAGCAAAATTCTTCAAGTGTTCCTTGAAGATTTACATATAAACAACAACACTTCTTTGAATACCTATGTAAAAAGGTCTATAGCCCTTTTTTGTCAGTGCGGAAACAGGGTGCTCTTATTTATTTCCAGTAGAATTTTGCCGGCCGGAGAACCAAATTTTTCAACTTCGACCAAAAACAAAAGCAAACCAAATGTATCAAACCGAAGGTTGCCGTGAAGTCGAGTTACTAAAGCAAGATTCAATTTTTATCAGAAATAGCCTAGCTACACTTTATCGGCTCTGTTCCTTTTCTACAACGACAGCCTGTTTTTTTTTTTTTATCTGCTTCTACCCTCTTCTAATGCGTATGCTTTGAAAACATTCATTGAAATATACGAGGTTTGAAATTGTAAGGTACCCTCATTTAAATATTTACGCTTTCGGTATTACACTGGGTAACAGCAAAAAATTGCCAGGGGTTTCTCATCTGATTCAGACTAATTTTGGAGTTCTGAGTCGGAATATCAAATTCATTTTGCTCTATCAGGTCAACTTTTTTAGATACAGCCATAGGCCTACCTGACGAGTGGTACATATGCTAATATTAGGGGTTTTTAGTTCAATCATATTTTGCTTGTAGAATATATTGAATTACAACATTAGTTTGTTTCTCTAAAGTATATGCATTCGTGCATGCGTGAGTGCAAGGCTATTTAGTTAATCCTTAGTCAATCAAATTGGCTCTAAATTTCCCTGCCTGACATTAACCTGTATTTTTCTATTTCTTTCACTTGATCAATATGGCTTTGGCGCGACGGTCATGCAGGAATGATCCTTACGTTGTCTGCTACATCTGAAGAGATTACACGCAGTCAATGGACAGGAGAAACATCATAGGATTTGTAAAGCGCGCCTACGAGGCTTACTTTGAAGTCAAACTGGGCGACTAAGATAAGTCCTGGGCACCGCACACGGTGTGCAAGACGTGTGTGGAATACCTCCAGCAGTGGACAATGGCGCAAAAACATGAAGGTGGCATTCAAATGGTTTGGAGGGAGCCGTTAGACCATACATCGGATTGTTGCTTCTGCGCCATTAATAATACTGGCATCAACCGGAAGAATTGAAACAGCCTCCAATACTCTGACCTTCCATCTATCCACTGTCCAGTTGCTAATTGCAAACAATTTCTATACCAGCGTTCACAGAGATTCCCGACAGTGACAACAAGGCCATCGCTGCAGGCGAGGAAGGATATACAGAAGAGGAGTGTAAAGCACAGGATATTTTGCAGCCCTTTTCACAATGTGAGCTTAATGATTCGGTTCGGGATCTCAACTTTTCGAAGACTTCCTCAGAGCTGTTATCCTCCAAACTCAAAAGAGAAAATCTATTTGGTGAAGATGCACATATCACTTTCTTTCGTAGAAGGCATGAAGACTATATGGGGTACTTCTGCTATGAGTAAGACCTTGTATACTGCCAAGATGTCGCCAGACTTCTTGGTAAACTCGTCGCTCCTCAATACGGTCCAAGGGATTGGCAACTCTTCATTGACAGCAACAAGCGATCTTTGAAGTGTGTGCTCCTCGACAACAGGAACCGATTCACCTCAATCCCTATTGTGCATTCCACAACTCTCAAAGAAAAATATGACGCAGTGAAGTACATGCTCGACAAAATCCATGCATCATCTGTGTTGACTTCAAGACGATGAACTTTTTACCTGGTCAGCAGTCCGGGTTCATGAAGTAACCATGCTTTATAAGTATGTGGAACAGTCAAGACAGATCTCAGCACTATGTAAAGAAAGGGTGACTGCCACCAGAGCAGTTAGTAACTGGGGCGGTAAACTTCATAAGCGAACCTCTTGTTGACTGAGAGAAGATATTGATCCCACCGCTACACATGAAGCTTGGATTAATAAATCAGTTCACGCACGCTTTGGACAAGGGTGGGAGGTGCTTCATCTACCTGTGCTGAGCCTTTCCTTGAATGACCATTGAGAGGCTGAAGGCCGGTATTTTAGATGGCCCACAGATACGGCAGCTCTTGTAGGAAACAAAGTTCAAAAACTCAATGAAAATGCTAGAGTGCGGTGCGTGGTAATCGGTTGTGCAGATGGGGAAAAACTTCTTGGGGACCACAAAGGCAGCAAACCACGCCATACTCGTCAGCAACATGGTAGAGGCCTTCCAAAAACTCGGGTGTTTGATGAGTATAAAGATGTACTTACTGTTCTCACACATAGAGAAGTTTCATATAGAAGTTTCAACATAGAGAGAGTGTGTTATTAGCCTAGTTATAACATGGGCATATTAATCAATAATAATAATTAACAAATAAAATAAAAGTTGGACATTTTTTGTGCTGTTTTAAGTTGTTTGTAAGCCTCATCACAGTCAACGCAACAGAAGTGATTTATTAAAGACCAATTCGTCTTCCATGTAGAATCTAATTATCGTTTTTTTTTTTTTTTATCCATGATGCATCATGTAGAACAGATGGTCTTAGAGGACAGGGGAATGGCTCATCCAATAGTAAATTCTGAGACTTAGTGCCCTTTCTACTAGACAAAACTGATCAAACAGTAGCCTGTTATTCCAACAGCACCCTATTAGTGCCCTGTATCCCAGCATGGCATTGGACAAAGCTCAAGACATCTATTTTAATTAGAACGGTTGAAAAATCGACAAAATTTGCCAGTGAAAAATAAGTGAACCCCTCGGAACAAGGACCTATAGTTTTGCAAATGGCCAATGCACAAAAGAGACTTTATAGAAGATTTTAATGTGGAATGTTATACCTCATAATCACCTGAGTAAAACAAAGATCTAGGCTTATTAAATTCAGAAGTGTTTTGAAACATTTTTCTGAACATTTTGTGTGAAAAAATAATGTTTAAGAAAAGTAAAGAGTGAAATTGTCAAAAAAGATTATTTAAAAAATATCCAAATGCACCTTATTTTGAAAAAAAAGTATTGACATGTAAAAAAGTTTAAAATGGCCTCGGAAGTCCTATGGAGAGTATGATGAATAGGAAAATGAGACGGACCTTGGGGACCTCGAAATTGAATTATTTACTAGCCTTCTTCGGACTATTTTTTGGAAATATACTATGTCATTAGAACTTCCAAGGAAGGAGCAAAAAACGTTAAATAGGTAGGTTACAAAATCGACAGACGAAAGTTATGTGCAAAAAAAACAACAACAACAAAAAACACGAAAATACACAAGTTTTGTCAGGCAGCCTACTTAATGCTTACAAAATCTTAAAGTACTTAATACTTTGACCGCTTAAAAAGAATTAAGTATATATATTCATATATTAATATTTCATAAATATTATAGTTAAATTTCATCTATTTTAGTTAAATTTCATAAATATCATTTACTTGGTTATCATTCCAGAAATCGGTATTTGGAATATCCTCAGAACCTCCGAGGAAGAGAAAAAAAACGTAACATACACTGGTTCCACTCAAAACAATATCTTTCATCTACTTAGTTAATAATCCTCATGAATTTAGAAATGCTTGACAATTGGAGACCTAAAAAACGATCGAGTCCATTATTATACAGCTCTAAAGTTTTACTTAGGATAAATGTCCACCCCTACCACGCTAGATGTCAATACCCTTAAGTGACTTGTAAATATTATCCTATTTCAATTACTGGTCAGGATATTTCAGCAGTCACAGAAGAAGTAGTCTCTGTGCTCGTCTGATATTTTTGACAAGTAGATTTTCTCATCTCTTTAGGAAGAAAGATCGATAGGGGTTAAGGACTGGTTGTCTCAAATACGAAATTTGTCCGGTGTACCTTTCGCGACAAATCCACAATTCACTTCTCATTAATGCTTATTCTATTATTGACGAACTGTTGACTTTATCTAACTATTTTGAGAAGATAATGCTTAAAAAGTTACTAAGTTTGACGTCTTGTCTCGTTTTCATTTTCATTTTCTAGGTCCTGTATTTTCTGACTTATTTAGTATTTGTCTATGTAATTTAGTTTAGTTTTATATCTGTTTCAAATTCTTCTCTCAATTATTCGTTTAAGCAATTGTAACCAACAGTTAAATTAAATCCTGATAGAGAATGGTCAATTTTGTTGGGTGAAAACGCCCGACAACATTATCATGTGAGATCTGGCTGGAACGCCTAATCAAAATTGAAACTCTCTGAAGTTGTTTTCGATTAAACACATCAGTCCACCTTAATAATTGATTAATTATAATCTTAGTTCATGATAAAGCTAGGTTCTGACAGAGAACAGTTAATCTTGTCGAAGCGATCTCATCATGCAAAACGTGGCTTGTATGTCTAACCAGAAGCAAAATTCTCTGGTTTTTCTATAAAAAATTCCTACTTAAAAATGTAAGGTATTTAATTTTAGATAGGTAGTTTAGATATTGGTTTAAGTAACAATACAATTAGTCTATATTTATTCAATTTTGTCCAACTGGGAAAACCGATAAAAAAAAAAACTCAAGATGCAAGAGAGAAATAAAAAAAATTATCGGCTGCATGAATATATCAAACAGTTCGTCGCAACGAGCTGTAAGTAAGGAGTGACCAGGCTCAATATTAATCAAATCTCTAAAAAATGAAATTTTGATACCAATCGATATATCAAAATAATTAGCTTACTATGCTGATTCCAAATATATAAGTTTCATTAAGTATAGCCCAACCCATCTAAAGCTACGAGCCTGAGAAAATTTGTCTGATTTTCAAAAATAGAAGTAAAGACCCCATAGAAGTAATCGAATTTTAATGAAAATCACGCCATCAGATACAACATATCAAAGAACCATACTGTAGATGTTTCAATCTCCTATCGGCAAAAATGCGGTATTTTGTAATTTTTGCCAGAAGAAAGATCACGGATGCGTCTTTATTTATTTTTTTCCCCAGAGGTGATCCTATCGACCCAGTGGGCCTAGAACGTCGGGAGAGGGCTCATTCTAACGGAAATTAAAATTTCTAGTGCCTTTTTTAAGTAGCCGAAAAAATTGGAGGGCAACTAGGCATCCTCCCACGCCACTTTTTCTCCCAAAATCGTCTGATCAAAATTTTGAGATAGCTATTTTGTTCAGCATAGTTGAAAGGCCCAATAACTATGTCTTGAGAGATAGCATGATCCCCCGCAGCCCCTGGAGAAAGGTCTTTAAGCTATAAAATTTTCCCATTGTTTATGTATAGTATTTGTTATTGAGAAGTATGCATACATTTTTCGGGTGGGGAGGGGACAAATTTTCTGCTGGGGAGTTTTCCATGGAGAAGGAAGTTTCCAGGGGGTGAACTGTTCAGGGGAAATTTTACACTGGGGGAATTTACCAGAATTCCTGTACGAAATTCCTTTATATGTCTTGCTTGCTATTTACCAATTCAATTTTACAAATGGAGATGTTAAAGGTAATTGTCCGGGGTAAATTTTTGCCATGATTGAATTGTCCAGAGGATATTTTCGAGGGGAGGAGAATTTTTCCGTGGAGACCGAGTCAGATATCCAGGAGTTATTTAAAAAACAATCAGAAATTAAATAAAAAAAAGTTTTTTTTTCAATGAAAGTAAGGAGCAACATTAAAACTTACAACGAACAGAAATTATTACGTATACGAGGGGGGTTGTCCCCTCCTCAACACCTCGCTCTTTACGTTAAACTTTAGAATTTGCCCCAATTCTTTAAAAACGACTCCTGAAACACAAGGGTAGTTTAATTAGAACAAAAAGTAACTTTTCTTAAACTGCCGAAAAACTTTAGCGCGAAGAGCGGTGTGTTGAGGAGGGGGAACCCCCCTCATATACGTAATAATTTCTGTTCGTTTTAAGTTTTAATGTTGCTCCTTGCTTTCAGTAGAAAAAACTTGTTTTTTTTATTTAATCTTTTAATCTAGCCCAAAGCGAAATTCGACTCCTGCCAAAGCCAAGCTAAAATATTCAATTTGGGTCGCTTTGCTCTGGGAGCCCCTATCTCAAAAGTTACTTTTTATAGACAAAATTCATTTTCACACAAAATCCTCCACGTAACAGTCACAGTCAAGCACGGCCTGTCTTCAATACCGAATATAGGCTTTTCACATTTTGGGCACTCATCAAGAATCCAAGTTCCCTGGGATTTAGTATTGGATTAAAATAAATATGAAAATTTCCAACTTTTCAGCGGAGTTTCGGCAATTTAGTACCTTAAAGCATTAATTTGACTGTGAATGTCCCAGTAGAATATTTTCATGAAAATATTTTATAACAAATAAATTAATAATTTTTTTTAAAATGTCCTAAGAACTTAACAAATGATGAAAGTACAGAGGTCTTATCTGACATTTTACACAGATAAAAGTACCAAGCACCGTTTGCTAAGCTGTTCTCAAAAGGAATAGCAACAAGGTAATTCAAAACCGGAAGGCCAAAGTCTGATTGAACCTATATTGCCTTGTTTATCCTCCCTTTGAAAACAGATTAGCAAACATTTTTGGGTAATTATCTCAAAAGTATAAAACACAATCTTTAGACGTGAAGGCGATTAAATGAAAAGGTAGTTTATAGGCAAACTTACAAAGTACTTATAGTTATAGTAGTTACAGTTATAGTGATCGGAGTAATGAGGGAGTAGAAAAGTTTCGTTTTGAGAGTTGTTGATAAATTCTTATTCCTCCAGATACTGGAATATTTGGATGTGAAACTGGAGTTCGCAAGCCAGGCGTCTCTTGACGTCTTTGAGTTGGTTGTTATCAGAAGTAAGTAGGCTCCCTAGGTATGTGAAGTCTTCCACCCACTCAATGATATCTCCACCAAGCCGAAGGCTGAGATTTGCCTGTGAATCGGGCTTACGTGAGCAGCACATGGCTTTCGTTTTTGAGGTGTTGATGGTCATCCCGAAGAGGTTTGGTAGACGAATGAACGTTGTTAGTTGATTGAAGGTCTTGATGGGACTCGGCTATTAGGTCTGTCATCGGTATATGCTAGTTTATCTATCACTATTCCTCCGATAAGGGCGTCAGACCTGTGAGTGAAAGGGCTGCATGTAGGAAGAGATTGAACAGCTCGGGTGATAGTAGCCAAGTCAAGTCAAAGTAGTTTATACGCAAAAGCAGTTTATATCCATTATAGACAAAATTGCTTATTATCCTATTGATATACAATTTGGTTTGTCCGGTCAAAGATTTAGCCTTTCTGAATCCCAGTTGCTGTCATATCCTTAAGCATAGTTTGCTATTCCTAGAAAGGGTCATCTTTCAGAAATCTTTTGGGCAATTCTAGCAATAAAAGTTTTTTTTTAATACCAGTGTTTACTTACTTTTTGTTTTTTGGTTTGTTACTTAAAGTTTAGCTTTTTTCAGCTTATTTAATTTATTTTCGTATTTTATAAAATAAGAAACAGGTTAAAAAAAACATTCTAGAAAATAATTTACCCATGGGAGCTGATATGTTTTTCTTTATATACTACGAAAGAATTTAACACATAACCAGGTTAAAAAAGATTAGACATATTAAACCATGGGTTAAAAGTAAATAACAAATTTACGGAATCGAAAACATTAATAATAAAATAAGAGAAAATAAGACACATAGCAAAACACCATATTTACAATATAAACGAAAGCAAACGAAAGAAGAAATTTACGTATTTGAAAAAAAAGAAAGAAGTCTGAAAAAAGATAACAAACTCAATATAAAAGCATTTGATAACCAATGGATCCAAACTAATAGAACAAGAGATGTAAAGAAAGAAAAAGTAAAAAATACCTGAAAGTTCAAACGCGTTACTCCTTGACACGATTCGGTTGGCACTAATATCACACAGAGGTATCCGCTTCTGTTTACGACAACAATTCATGTAAAAAAGTGCAATGTTAAAATCTGACTGTGACATTGATGCAGTTAATTAATCTATGCGAAACAGTAGAATTTATAGTCTGATAAAATGACACAACGGTTTCTATTGATAACAATTAATTCGTCAGAATTCCATTTTTTATGAGTCTACGTCATTCCAAAGTCTCGTCATTTAGGCTGTACGACGGACAATGGTTCTTTCTAACACTATTTCACCAGTGTTGTTGAGCACTACATTTATGAACTTTTTTTTAAGTGATTCTGGGTGGAATTATTCAAATTGGCACGTTTCTCAAGGCAGACTGATCTTAAAAATTCCAACTTCGGTGCATTTTCATTCGAAAAATTACAGTAACCACATTTTTACTCTTATTGTTGCACTATTTTAGACAAGGGATCTGATAACATTATTCCAACCACGGAATTTCAAAAGATTGTAATGCGATATTTTTATCAAACGGAGATTCTATTCCTGGTGATGCAAGGCCCAGGATTCAATTCCAGCTACCCTGGGGACCAACGCAAGGACCTTCGTAGTCGAGAAACATCGTTAACGAATAAGTGAATAAATCAAACAGAGATACAGACTATTATGGAATTAAATAGACTATATCGATCGGTACAGTCCATTCAAATTATCTCATTTGCTTCTCAGGGAAAACAGAAGGTTTTGGTTTTCGGAAAGGCTTTACGTTTCCCTCGATAGCAGATACACTTCGAAAATAATGCTTTTGGCACAACGATTGCCTTTGCCAAACCTCGAAGGTATAAACATGTCTTCACTTAGGCTCTTAATCAAGATATTTTATCCAAGGGTCCTCAAACCATCTCAGGAAAGGACAAGGGCGCCTATAAGGGGGGGGGAGGAGGGCGCCAACCCCCTGACTGAATGACGGTGTCATATATTTGTATTAATTTAAAAAACTTTCCACAGAATAAGTTTCAAAGACAAGTAAAGAGCACTATTAAGCCAAAAATGGGCAGAAATAAAGTCAAATAATCTTCCAAGAGTAAAACTACCACAAATCACTATCAACAATTAAATGAAACTCAAAACGAACAGACATTATAATAAATAGCCGAGTCGAACTCAAAACGAGCAAAAATTAACATTAGTAGGGCTGACAACCCTCATGCCTTCTCAAGACCAGAGCATAACTTGAGCTTTACTAAAAAAAAAAAAAAAAAAAAAAAAAAATGACCGTGGATAATCAGTTTAATTTAACTATAGTGATATTTATTCCTTAAAATAAAAATGGGTAAAAAAAGAGAGTAAAAAAAGTTTTTTACTTATTTAAGTAAAAAAAGTGAAAACATTTAAACTTATTTTGTTTTCAGTAAAGCGCAAATTATGTTCTGGTCTTGAGAAGGCATGGGGGGGGGGGGGGGTTATCAGCCCTACTAATGTTAATTTTTGCTCGTTTCGAGTTTGACTCGGCTATTTATTCTAATTTCTGTTCATTTTGAGTTTCATTTATTTATTGATAGTGATTTGTGGTAGTTTTACGCTTGGATGATTGCTTGACTTCATTTCTGCCTTTTTAGCTTAATGGAGCTCTTTAATTCTCTTTGAAAAGTTTGTTTTGTGGAAGAAGTTTTTTTTAGATGAATTTCTGTTCGTTTTTTATTGACAAAGACATTTTCATGAAATAAAAATAATATTTTATATCTTTCGTTTTTTTTTCTATAAGAATCCGTAGTTTGGCATAATTGTGGGGGTTTGACATGTCCAATATCCCTAAAGACATAGTTGCTGGACCGTTCTCCTATGCTTAACAAAATAGCTGGCTCAAAATTTTGACTAGATGTGCTTGGGAAATAAATCGGCTTGAGAGAAGGGCTGATTGCCCTCCAATCTCTTTTACTCTTAGAAAGGAACCTAGAACTTTTAATTTTGAATCGAATTAGCTTCTTTAAATGTTTCAATGATATTTCTAGCTATTATAGAGTGGTGCTGCCTATGATATTGCTTATATGCCTTTTTGAAAACCTGCATGTAATATAGTTTTTTCGTTTAATTGGAAGTAATAATAGACACTTCCTAGAAGTTTCACCTTAATACTCTAAGCGTGATTAGTTACAGTAACTGTAGTACTAAAAGTATACACATAGTGCTTTTTGGCTAGTTCAAAATCCCCCCAAAACTTACTCTTAAAGATCTAACTTAATAATATAAATTGTTCTCGAGATATTGCTTTGTCACCTTTTTGACAGTTCACATGCTCATAGTTTGTTATGATTTAGTTCAACGTCCGCCTAAATATTTCTTATATTTGATTACTGAAGACATTGTTATATTCTCTTTGGACTATTGGCTACAAAATGGCTGTCTCACAATTTCGATCGAATGTGTTTGGGGAAAAGAGGATATCAGGGACAGGGGGGGGGGCTATTTTCTCTCCATCACGCTTGACTCTTAAAATGGAACTAGAAGTATGCATTTCCAATCAAATGAGCCTCCTCTAAAGTTCACAAGACCACCCGGAGCATAACTTAAAACCTTTATCCCCCTATTTCGGGGGGTTGTGTCAACCCCAAAGGCCGTGTTATGAGATATTTGGACAATTTTTGAACAAATGGCTATCTTAAAATTTCTATCGGATGCATTGGGGGAAAATATGACGTGGGGAGGGGGGGTATAGCTGCCCCCCGATAAATTTGACTCTTAAAAATGGCTCTTTAACTTCCGATTTCCAATCCAATGAGCCCCCTCCGAAGTTTATACGACCACCGTTTCCATAGAAAAATTAAATACCCTCGGGGCGTTCCTTACAACCCTTGCCCTGAGGACTGTGAGGGGGATCTCATCCTCAAAGACATAATTTCTGGACTTTAAAACTACGTCAAACAAAATAACTATCTCGAAATTTTGACTGGAAGTGTTTGGGGAAATGATGGGCTTGGGGGGGGGGGGAGTGGTGGTTGACCTCCAATCACTTTTGACTATTAAAGAAGGCACTAGCCCTTGCAATTACCAACCGACTGAGTCCTTTTTGAAGTTTCTACGACAATAAATGGCCATTCTAAAATTTCTATCAGATGCGTTTCTGGAAAATACGACGTGTGTGTGTGTGTGGATAGATAGATAGATAGATATATTTATTTTCCATATACCAGTAAATTTAATTACATAACAATCTACAAATCCCCACAAAGGCTCCATGGCCTGTAGGAGGGGGATTATGAAAAGATCAAATAAACATTAAACATTTAAACGCTTAAGATTTAAACAATATAAACATAACATTAATATTTAAACATATAAACATAAGCATTTGAACTTTTAACACGTAAAGCATTTGCTTAATAAAACGAAAAAAAAAAAAAAAAAAAAAAGAGTTCACTAAATAAGCTTTATCAAACTACAGTGAATCACAGCATATATATATATATATATAATATATATATATATATATATATATATATATATATATATATATATATATATATATACATATATATATATATATAAAACAAAAAACAATTAAATAAAAAAAACTATTGGCAGCAGGCAAAAGTAAAGAAAATTAATCACACGAAAACAAATATTTTTTTACTAGTCTTTTGAAGGTGCCAAACGAGTGGCATTCTCGAGCCGAATCGGGAAGGGTGTTCCATGTCAAATGACACGCAACAAGAGGATTAAAATCGGATCTTATTGTTGGTGTATGGGGAATTTGGATACTTAGAAAACTACGGAGTTGATAATTTGACCGATCAGATACAAAAGAAGACGTAAATCTAAGGGACCTAGGAATATCACCATGGAGCTGAAGAAAAGCGAAAGACGCACAGGAAAGAATATAAATTTTTTTAATATCAAGTAACGGTTTAGTTGCCGAACTATTTACATCCTAGATAAGATTTATAGCTTTATCAGAAGTATTCGAAAGTGGTTTGAGAAAAGAAGGGAAAGTAGACATCCATATGACTGAACAATAGGAAACATAAGAATGAATTAAGCTATGAAATAGGATTCTTAGAATTGGTCCTAAGACCAATTCTAATTGTTGGGGGGGGGGGCTATTTGCCTTGTGATCACTTTGTCTCTTAAAAAGAGCACTATAACTTCTGATTACCAATCCAATGAGCCTTCTTTGAAGTTTATACGACCACCATTTCTATAAAACCTTTATATGCCCCCAGGGCGTAACTTATAACCCTTGACCCGAGGGCTATATGGGGGGGGGGGGGGGTAGTTATCCTCAAAGACATAATTTCTGGACCTTTCAGCTACACTGAACAAAACGGCTATCTCAAAAATTACGATTGAATGTGTTTGGGGAAATGATTGGTGTATGGGGGAGGGAGCTGGATGACCTCCAATCACTTTTGACTGTTGAAAAAGGCCAGTAGAACTTCTGATTACCAATCAAATGAGCCCCCTCTGAAGTTTATACGACCACGCTTTATATGAAAAAAAAACCTTATATCCCCACAGGGCATAACATACAACCCTTGCTCTGAGGGTTGGGGGGGGGGGGTCATTCTCAAAGTCATAATATCCAGACTTTAAAACTACACTGAACAAAACGGCTATCTCAAAATTTTGATTGGATGTGTTTGGGAAAGTGATTGACCTGGGGGAGGGGGAGCTGGTTGCCCTCCATGAGCTCTTTTGAAGTTCCTATGACATTTCTTTCTATAAGAAGTGTCCTGGCCCAAAAAAACAATATATTGTGCCCAGATCGCTGTTTACTTAGGCAGCGCTATCGCGCTGCCTATTGCATTTTGTCTTGAAATTTCAATTATACAGCACTGAAAGTGCCGATTAGATCAGGTAAGGCCCCCCCACTAAAATTCAGTCTATGGGTGCCCATGGGGAGGGATGGTTGTAATGGGTTCAAAGACGAGAATGGTGTTTTATAGCCAGTCATTTCAAAGCGGCAGTCGTTCTGATCCACAAAACGCTCCCTCTTGCTATGCCACTGTTTCCAATGCCTAAAAACTAGTCATTACATACAGGCGAAGAAGACCTTAGTCTCTTCTCTTTAGTCTTCTCTTTATTTTATTATTACCATTTACATCAATTCAATTCCATACATCTGCAAAACAATACAGCTGATAAATTTAGGAATATTTCAGACAATATCAGACACGTGCCCCCCCCCCGAAAAAGCCTAAATACCTTTAAAATATTAGGTTTTCAAATCCCCCATTAAATGTTCTTATTATTTTCTCATATATGGGGTTATTTGAAGAATACAACCACTTCCTCACTTTCTTCCAAAAAAATATCACACGCACGTGCCTGTACTTAGCCCCTTGTCCTGCCATGACCGCTGTGTTTATCAAACAGTTCGTGGTAACGAACTGTAAGTAAGGAGCGACCCGGCTCAATGGTAACCGAAGCTGTAGAAAACAGAATTTTGATACCAATAGATACATCAAAAGAATCAGATTTTAATGCTGATTTCAAATATATAAGTTTCATCAAGTTTAGTCCTACCTATCAAAAGTTATGCGCCTGAGAAATGTTACTTATTTTCGAAAAAGGGGGAAAGACCCCTAAAAGTTATAGAACCTTAATGAAAATCACACCATCATATTCAGCGTATCAGAGAACCCTAATGCAGATGTTTCAAGCCCCTATCTACAAAAATGTGGAATTTTGCATTTTTTGCCAGAAGAAAGATCACGGATGCGTGTTTATTTGTTTGTTGTTTTTTTTTTCCCAGGGGTGATCGTATCGACCCAGTGGTCCTAGAATATCGTGGGAGAGCTCATTCGAACGGAAATTAAAAGTTCTAGTGACTTTTTTAAGTGACCAAAAAATGGAGGGCAACTAGGCCCCCTCCCACGCTCATTTTTTTCCCAAAGTCACCCGATCAAAATTTTGAGATAGCCATTTCGTTCAGCATGGTCGAAAATATGATAACTATGTCTTTTAGGATGACTTAATCCCCCGAAGTCCCCAGAGGAGGGCTGAAAGTTATGAACTTTACCCAATGTTAACATATAGTATTGGTTATTGGGAAGTATACAGATGTTTTCAGAGGAGATTTTTTATGGTAGTGGGGAGGAGGGGGGGGGGGAGTAGGTCGCGGGTTATATGGGAGGATCTTTCCACGAAGGAAGTTTTCATGGGAGAAGGGACATTGCTATGAAGGGGGCGCCAGATTTCCCAGCATTATTTAAAAAAAGATCAGAAATTATATATAAAAAAAACAAGTTTTTTAACTGAAAGTAAGGAGCAACATCAAAATTTAAAACGACAGAAAACATTACGTTTGGTTCACCCCCTAGTCAATACATCGCTCTTTAAGCCAAAGATTATTTAGTACTTTCATAATAGCTATTTATTCTAATTAACAGCATTTGTGATTATGGGTCATTTTAAAAGAATTGGAACAAAATTCGAACTTTAGCTTAAAGAGCAAGGTATTGACTAGGGGGCGAACCCTCTAATATACGTATTAAAATATATGAATATAGAAGTTCGTTACGTAAGTTAATTCGTAATTAACGTATATTTATTACTAATAAATACGTTCGTAAATAAAATTAAACAGGTTTCGAGAAAGCCATTTAACCAAATAAAAGTAAAATTAATATTCAAAATTTGTTTTAATTATTCATGTACGGTGAGCCAAAATCAAAACCAGCATTAATTCAAAAACGTTCAAAAATTAAATAAAAAAAACAAGTTTTTTTTAACTGAAAGTAAGGAACGACGTTAAAACTTAAAACGAACAGAAATTATTTCGTATATGAAAGGGGCTGTCCCCTCCTCAACGCCTCGCTCTTTACGCCAAAGTTTGACTGTCTCACAACTTTTTTTTTAAACAATGAAAACTTTAGCGTAAAGAGCTAGGCGTTGAGGAGGGAACAGTCCCTTTCATATACGGAATAATTTTTGTTCGTTTTAAGTTTTAACGTCGTTCCTTACTTTCAGTTAAAAAAACTTGTTTTTATTTATTTAATAATCTACAAAACCAAACGTACGCCCGTTATTGAACTTTGTCATTTCGAGTTAATTTTGATATGCCTAGACACAGATAAAAAAAAAAGTCTCAAAAGGCTACATTTCAGCTCAAGAATTTATTTATCTGAATGGAAATCTAATGCATACGAACAAAAAACCATCGTTTCACAGGAAAGGGGGATGGGGAGGAGAAGTTGAGATGGTCAAAAGACTATTCTGCAAAATAATCCCCCATTAACCATTATTCCCCCAGAGCCCAAAACAAAAAGGACAAAAAAGTATCTCGAATGGTTTGAGGAGACGGTTTGCCACAAAAGCCTGCACTTTGTCCCCCCCAAGTTTTCTAAGAAATACCGTGTCTACCCCTAACACTTTTTCATAGGGAGTTTCCAGACTCAAACAAACCTCACCCTTGATTCAAGATATACGCGATCTGTACTATAGTCCAAGACCCAGGTAGTGAGGTCCCACTAAAGGCATGGGTGTAGGGATCAATTTTTTGGGAGGGTCAATTTATCACCAAAATTCCACAAAACAAGTGAATTATGCCAGACACAAGAAAACATGAAAAACTATACGAAGTTTTGACAATTGAAGGAAAGGGGCATGTTCCTGAAAGACCTCGTGCTTTGTAAGAACTTTTTGATCAATAAAAAACAAGAAAATCAGGGACGTAGCAAAGAGTTTTATTTATTTTAGAGGGAGGGGGGATCATCGATTAAAGTCCTTTTATATAGCAACTAACTAACGAGAAAGTAATTATTACCATTTTCACCTTCATTTTGGAAAGAGGGTGAATCCCCTGCTCATCAAGACTCAATCCTCATGCTATAGGTCCCATCTTCCGGGGATGGGGATGGGGCTAAAGCCTGCATACAAGGCTTAGAATAAAACAAAGAATCACCGTAAATTTCTATAAAGCTTAAAATCAATTACCTTACATTAGACTCCAATCTGCTTTAACTAACAGATATTCAACAATACTATGTCTTTACTAAAGGGAATTAAATAAAATCATCATTTCTTTGAGGTAGTTAATCATTTTCTGACGGATTCAAATCTATGAGTTAACTTGAACGATTTATGAATACAAATTAAGAAGTAGTAAATCAAATATTTGCATTATGATTGATTAATATTCAAGACCCAATGACAGTATAAAATCATTCAAACCAACTTCTGGACGTATTTAGCAATTTAGCTTTTAGCAATTATTCCTTTTGGAGATAAGTGTTAACTGTTAACGTTAGACACGATTTGAATCGATGAGTAGAAAAAAAAGGACAAGTTCATTATAAAACAAATTTCCTAAACTAAACAGATTTTCCATCAAAACTGCAGCTAAGTAATTGTGCCCCAGTGTCAGCCTAATCAAATTAAACAAAAGTTCCTTCCGGAAGAGGGGGGGGGGGTCAAACAAAAAAAGCAGACAAGTTAAGCGAAAAAAAGAAGAAAATTTAAAGAAAGATATTTAGATATTTAAAAGAGGAGGAGATAGAAGAATAAAGAAGATAAGAAGGATAAGAGGGTAAAGAAGGAATGGAGATGAGAATAAAGAAGGATAGCACTAGCACCATGTTTTACGTGAAAAAATGTTTTTTTTAAAGACAACAACAGATGTATAGATGTTTACCTTCTGACGCAATGGCTCCCCTCTACTAAGCTTCTTTTCACCCTTGTATTACATATTGCACTGAAGTTTAAACCATACCAGTATCGAAAGTGACTGCTTAGGACCGAGTAGCAAAGCGGTCGTCACCTCCCTATATGTTGTGAACCACTATTATCTTTACCATAGAGGTATTTTGAAAAAAAAATATCTATTTGAGTTCAACTTTTGGTAAATTTTTCGCAGTTCATATTATTGACTTATGAATAAAGTAAACATACCACTCGAGGCCTTTTTTATGCTCTTTCCAAATATAATTATCATTTTTACAATTTACAATTTATTTACAGTTTATTTCTGATGTAAATGAGAGGTAAGTTTAAATTTTACCCCCCCCTAAAGTGCAAATATATACCCTGAATTGGTATATATATGGGGGGGGGGGGTAAATTCATTTGCAACAAAAATGATTATTATTTTTGGAAAGAGCATAAAAAAAGGCATCGAGTGGTATGTTTACCTTATTCGTAAGTCAATAATATGAACTGCGAAAAATTTACCCAACTTTTTGTTAGATCTGCCCCTTTTTGCGTAGCTTTTTCTATCCCTTGGGTCTCTCGAGTAAACACAACCAGCAACCAACCTTTCGAAAGCAAAACCCCTTTTTTAAAACTTTATTCGTTCTTGACATCCTAATTTCATTTTCCCAGGTCTGTACATTTTCCTGGTTGTGTATCACTTGAATCATTTCAGTCTGAAATGGCAAAGCATTAAAAACAAATTGTAGGTATTATGTTCAAGCAGTGAGGATCTTCACGTAACCTTTAGTTACGGGGAGACACACCCGACCACTCTTCTGACTAAAGATAAATGTAGGAATATAATCTTCCATTTTGCACACAAAATCTTCACTAATTCCTTTTCCCGTCAGCAACAATACTTAATATTTTGTCTAAATATTTTCCTTCAAATGAAGATAGCTAGGGGTTAAATTCTCATCTCTTCCCATTGATCTGGG
The DNA here is from genome assembly GCA_027921565.1 of Artemia sinica. Taxonomy (NCBI): domain Eukaryota; kingdom Metazoa; phylum Arthropoda; class Branchiopoda; order Anostraca; family Artemiidae; genus Artemia; species Artemia sinica. The sequence continues at coordinate 15,497,076 of CM051271.1, read as the reverse complement.
CAGTCTTTATGGAAATTATAGCAAAGCATTGCAAATTTAAGGCTTCGACGGGCATATTAATTATTGACTCCCTCCCCTAAAAACATGTGCACAGCTCTTAGCTTATTGAAATCGATACTGACAGCCATGACGAGCAAGGAGTTTTAAGGAAAGGATACCCAGGTTTGCTCGTTTGGTCATCTCCTGTGTCTGTTTTTCCCACTTCAGGTCATTTGTGAGATAAACTCTCAAGAGTTTGATATCCATGGTGCCTGAAATGTTCTGTAAAGTAAGGGATGAATTGTCCCTCAAAAAAGAAAAGGTTAATACGAGCGATTTTTCCCGATTGACGATCATTTTGCCCTCCTCAGCTTGGCGTGATTAACTCGCCATTATTCTGTCTGCCTCACTTGAAACACTCTTTTCACCTAGATCCAGTACGGATAGATCATCAACGAACTTAAAGCAATTCGACTCATCATTTGCCAACTCATTGCATCATTACATTTGCATACTCATTGCATGCATCATTAAGATGCATGACTTATCTTTCTTCTTTTTCTTCTCTGAAACAGGGATATTTTCATCCACAAAAAGATGGCTATATTGAGGTGATGCAGTCAGCGTTTAAATAATGTGTCAACCTACCTAATTTAAGGTTTTGACTTTTTGTTTATCATAAATTATTATAAATTATAAATCACGTCTTTTGTCTATTATCTTGTTTATGAGCAATATTGTACTTAAATATTTGAGGATAAATTAAGGTATCAAGCTTAGTGATGAGGTGTCAACCGTTATTCTCTTTAAATGAAGTGTTTTAATACCTTTCTATATTATGAACGAGGGATTTATGTGTCTTGAATAGGGTACCAAGATGAAATAGGATTGTAACCACAGAATACTTTTTTTTTCTAAGGCCCCTGAAAACCTACTAGCACCACTTCATAGGATGAAGACGATTTATTGCACAAATCAAGTACCTTTACAACCCCTAAATGAGAGATTGTGATGTAACATTTATGACTGTTTTCTGCATCCATCACTTTCCCCACGAGGAGCTATCTTTATTTTTCTGCCACCTGCAAAGTCTACACGACAAACACTCAGAAAAACAGTACATTCAGACTGCTTATAAGAGGAGACACCCTGCACTGAATGCTTGAAGAAAAGCTTTGCAAGACACTGCACCTCCATTTGTAACGGTCTCTAACAAAAGGTCATCCATGAAAATCAGTGTGTTGATTCCTTAAAAAGGAAGTTCCTTTGAAAAGGGAGATAAACAAGGTGAATGGTGGAATAGGGGCATACCAGCTCTTATTTTTTAATTGACTGGCACCATAAAAGTTGTCATAAAAAACAGCAGAAAAGAGAACTCAGACTGCTTACTTGTACTTGCAGGAAGACCAGGCGTTAAGCCCCCTAACATGGCATATAAAATTCAGATGCTACTTGGGGATTTTTTAACCGTAAGCTCCCCAGACTAACGTTGGCCGAAGTTGCAAGAGTCACACCATTGACTCCCACCCCAAGTCAAAGGATTGGCAAAGGACAGGACTCGAGCCCCTGTCATGAAGTGCATAAAATTAAAAGTACAGCGTGACATCAACACGGTTGGGGTGGCTTACGCACAAGATTAAACCGGGATGGAATCATAGAAATTGCCAATAACCGGTAAAGATTTCTTGAGAGGGGAAAATAGTTGATAGTCTAAATAGGGTGGTATTCAGCAGGAATCCTTGCCAATATTCTGGTTTCAAATGGCTTAACACTGCAACTGGTTTCTAACATAAGTAGCAGTAATTACAGCTTCGAATATAGCACTGTATACAAAAATATTCACTTCGAAAAATACTGACACAATTTTTATATTCGACATCTCATTTTGATTTCAATATACAGCCCTTGATGTCGAAACCAGTGAGCAATTTGAAAACCAATACTTATTTTGCTATACAACAATTTATTCATTCATGAATAATTAAAACTAAGTTCGGACAGAGGACAGTAGATTACGCCAAGAAAAAACAGCAAAGCAACGTCGTTTTGACAAATCCAGCAGGTGTGTCTGATTGAAATTGATATTTTCTTAACTAGCAAACCCCGCCCGCCCAAAAAAAAACCTTTGATAACTACATTGAAAAGAAGAGGACAAATAGCTTATTATTTTATCCGTGGATTTTATCAAAGAAGCATATATCTATTTAAAAATAAAATTTTACTGGGCAGAAAAACACATTTTTAGAAGTGAACCGACTTCAAACCAAAAACTTCGGAACTCGCTGTTCTTCTTCAACAAGAATGGCCACTTAAAGTTCAGGAGATTTTCTGTTCTTATCTCTTAATCAGCCTAATTTGAACTTACAGGGATCGCCAAGTATACTTTTTAAATTTCATTACTGGAATTTTCGAGTTCTATAGTGCATAAGCAAAATCATACACATAAAAACATAGTTTCGTCGATCAACGTGAAATCCGACAAGCAAATTTCGACTTATATCACAATGTAGCTCAATGAGGCCAAATTCAATAAAGGGGGTGTAGGTGAAAGCAAAGAAGTTACACTTACGTCAAAAACAAATGCTGAAAGTCTCGGTGAGGTCGTCAATATAATCAGCTGAGCTGGGAAAAGAACAAAATATCGCTCAAGGTTGTTTGGTTGAATCGTCGCCATACCCAGGTGAATGATATCGCCCAAAGTGGAAGGGTTGTCACCAACCCAGTCACGTACATTTCCACTAAGAACTTCCAAAGCTAATTCTCGCTCTTTCCGTGTTGCTGCACATAGTTTCTAGAAAAATAAAATAAATAAGCGACGGTGGTATTTCCGATTAATTTTTGTGGTGACTCAGTCAGTAACTTTCACAGAATTTAAATCACTATTTAATAGTTTCTAGAGTTTCTTAATTGCACCTTATTTTTATCAAACGTCTTTAAGCAAAATATATCTTTGGAAAAAGAGAACAGGACGTAATTGTAAAGCCCTGAGAAGGAAAGTCAGAATTTCTGAAGCAGTTTAGGTAAAAGCTACTTACTAGATTAGCAATTAAGATCGAAGTAAAAAAAAGAATGAGAAACGAATTTAACAAATAATAAAATTCACAAAAACTGATTACAACAGAATTCAGTGATAGCACATAAAAAAAAAGAAAATAATGCGTCTATTTTTGGTAACCTGGTGAAATTTTTTCTTCAGCGAGACTCGAAGATTTAAAAACTGTTTTTCTACAGTTTTATGTACTGAGTAAATTCAATAAATTTATTTTGAAATAATTTGTTTTTCTATTTGAATAAAGCAACGGTCATACTTAGGAAAAAATAAATAAATAAAAAGTGATGTAGTTTTGCGGTCTCCTGTCAAATAACTACTCAACTAAGTCATAAAACAGAAATTTAGGTCGGAGAGAAGTTTATCCGTAAGGTCGGTGCCACAATTGAGCAAGACACATGGGGGATATCCGTATTGGTACTCACAATAAATCAGGTCAGCAGATCCCAATTTAAAAACTGTGAAAAACAAAGCTAAATTCTGGCTTAGAGTTTGGGACGATTGTGGCCGCCCACAATAACGGTGTGGTGTAGATTTAAAACAAACACTAAAGCGGATTACAAGAGGTCTCTTAGGTCAGTAAGGTATCACTGCACGGATTTCCCTGTTCCCTACAGAAACTCATATCCCAGGGGTAAGAAGCATGAAATTAGGTGATATATGTTAACGCCCAGTTCGGTAGAAATAGGGATAGATGGTATCCTAGCCTAGGTAAATTTGGCGTAGGAAAAGAAAACAGTAATGGATACAGACTCTTGCAATTTTGTAGGTATAACAATCTAGTTATAACCAATGCGGTGTTTGATCATAAAATGGCTCATAAGTTAACATGTTATTCACATGATGGTAAGACAGCAAACCTTATTGATTATGTTATAGTAAACCGAAGACTGGCAGGATCAATAAAAGATACTAGGGTATATAGGAGTGCTGTTATTGATGTTAAAAGTAAAGATCACCATCTAGTAGTGTCAAGGGTTAATTTAAAGCTAAACATCGGAAGGGTAACTACCTCCCGGGAAGTTATTATGTTGGAAGACTCCAGGATGAGAATATGAAAGAAACTTTCCAGGAACAGTTGAATACTAAACTTGAGAGTTTAAAATTTTAAAATGTGGAAGATGGTTGGAGTAATTTTAGAAAAATAATTTATGAAGTTGTTGAAGGTGTCTTAGGGAAGAAAGCTAGAACTCCAGCTAAGAATATTAGTGATAAAGCTTTATGTTTAATAGAAAGGAGAAAGGACTTGTACAAGAATTATCTGAGTGACAGATCATATGATAACAAAAGGAATGTAAGGAAAGTGGAGAAAGCATTAAACTATGAACTAAGGAGGTTTGAAGTGGAGGCCATGGATAAAATTGCCGAGGATCTGGAAGATGCAGCTAGACGGCATAATAGTAAAATAGTGTACTGGCATGTTAATAAATTGAGAGGGAGTAGTCAATCCGGACTTGGCCCAGTTAAAGACAGGAATGGGGCCACAATTAGCGATAAGGAAAGAACTAAAGAGAGACGGGCCAAACATTTTGAGGATTTGCTTAACCGAGATAGAGATGCAGGAAAAGATATAGAGAAAAATGAAAAAGTTTGTGATACCTTGGGTGTGAAGGAAGATTTGTTTTGTGAGGAAGAATTAGCAACAGTACTAAAAGGATTAAAAAATAATAAGGCTCCAGGTGCTGATAGGGTGGTAAATGAGTTTCTTAAATACGGTGGCTCTAAGGTTAGGAATAAGTTACTGAAGATTATGAATATGATTTTAAAAAAGCGGAAGTACCTAACGATTTTTAGGAAAACCTTAATTAAGCCACTTTACAAGAAAGGTGATAAAAGTGAGTGTGGTATTTATCGAGGCATTAGTCTGGTCTCTGTAGGTAGTAAATTACTTAGTAATGTGATACTATTTAGACTGAGAGATGCCGTAGACAAAGTTTTAAGAAAATAACAGTGCGGTTTTAGAAAAGGTAGAGGATGTGTCGACCAAATTTTCACTCTTAGGCTAATAATTAAGAAGTACCTGAGTTGTCAAACACCTTTGGTCCTCAGTCTTATAGATTATGAGCAAGCATTCGATTCTGTTGATAGAAGAGCTTTAGTAAAGGTTTTATCCTAGTATGGTATACCAGACAAACACATTAAAGTCATTAGTGCTATGTACGAGAATAACACTGCTACGGTTAAGATAGGAACTGAGGTTAGCAGCTGGTTTTGCATTAAATCAGGAGTTAAGCAGGGTTGTGTTCTATCCCCCTTTATAGGGATTATTTTGATGGACTTTGTCTTAAGGAGCACAGGAAAGGCAATGGGAGACCACGGAATCAAATGGGGAGGAAAAAGTCTCCTGGACTTAGATTATGCTGATGATGTAAGCATCCTAGATGAAAGTGTGAGCAAAATGAATGAAGTTTTAGAGGTTTTGCGAGTTCAGTGTGCTAGAATAGGTATAAAAATTAATGTTAAAAAGACTAAGTCACAAAGGCTAGGAATAAGTGAAGATGAAAAGGTTACGTTGGGTAATGAAAAGATTGATCAGGTGGGCAGCTTCACTTACCTTGGTAGTATTATTAGTAAAGATGGTGGGAGCAGTGAAGATGTTAAAAGTAGAATAGCCAAGGCTCAGGTTTTTTTTTTTACAGTTAAAAAAAGTTTGGAAGAATAGGAAGATAGATCTGCAAACCAAGAATAGAATATTAGGAGCTACAGTGATGAAAGTGGTCAAATATGGCTCTGAAGCATGGGCGCTCAGAAAAGCGGATGAAGATTTGCTAGATGTTTTCCAGAGAAATTGCTTAAGGATTGTTCTGGGTACCCGGCTGACTGACCGTATTTCAAACAATAGGCTATACGAAAAATGTGGCTCAATACCGCTCTATAGGGCTATAATGAAAGAAAGGTTGAGGTGGCTAGGGCACGTTGTGCAGATGAAGGATGACAGATTGCCGAAGATTGTTCTTTTCGGCCAACCGTCTAGGGCTAAACGGAAAGCAGGTCGTCCTCGTCTTGGGTGGGAGGACGTCATAAAGAAAGATTTAAAGGAAATGGGAACTTCGTGGGCGGGTGTAAAAAGGGATGCTTTAAATAGATTGGGATGGAGGAGGAGCGTGCGTAGCTGTGTTGGCCTCAGGCGGATTGGTGCTGCGGTGAGTTGTTAGTAGTAGTAGTAGTAGTATTTCCCTGTGAATAAACGTGAATGGCGTAAAGTGATTAATTCTGAAAAGCTTAAAAACGAAATGGGGAAAATCTCCTGCTGATTGTTCTTCATACCGGCCCATTACTATTTCATGTAGTATAAGGATATTACTTGAATATATAATTCTTCCCTATCTAACTAATAGGACTAATGCAGGAGAGAACCATTTTAGTTTTCGGCTTGGGTGGGCTGTCAGAATCCTCATCGTATTTTAGCATCTCTGCTTCTTCTGGATAATAATTTTAAGAGTAAAGGAATTTATATTTGTGCTTTAGATCTTTCCAAAGCATTTGACAGTGTAACCCGTTCCCAGTTTTTTTTTTTTCATTCCCTTTATATTTCAGGTGTTAATTTTTCAGTTATTCTGCTTCTGCCGTATTGGTGTTCTAATTCTTTTCTTAGTTTGAAATCCTCTCCAGCTACTATTATTAAAGTTAAAAGAGGCGTAAAACAAGGTGGCGTTTTGCCACCTACACTTATTAAAATTTGCATTTCTGGCGTACTTTCGAAGATATCCTCTACGTACTTCTCTGATGTTTCAGATGTTTCTTATCTTGCTTATGCTGACGATTTGCTCCTGATTAGTCGGACTAGCACTGGTCTCTTCAAAATGGTATCTTCTGTTTCCAATGGCTTTTTCTAGTATTGACCTTTGGTTGAATGAAGAGAAGTGTGAGTTTCTATCTTTCCCTTCAACTTCATCATCTTCTCTTAATTGTGATACTTTCTCTATTACGTCTGCTGATTCTTTGCGGTGGTTGGGCATAACCCTTACTAATAATCTTTCCAGTTTTCGTCAGCACACTGTTTCAGATATTTCTAAAAGAATACAATTTGAATATGGGAAAATTGTTCCCAATCGAGGGAAATATAAAAGACAGGCACTGGCAAAACTCACCTCTACATACTGCGATCGATCAGTCCTTTACACGGCAGGAATTTACCCCATCCTGAGAAAAATTGATTTAAAAAGAATCCGGATTAGTTATTTCAGATATTGTAATTTTGTATTTCTCCGTAGTTCATTTTTTGTGTTTATTTAATTTCTTGTGTTTATTTAATGTTAAATATTTTCTATAGTCATTATTTTTCGTTTTTTGTGTGTTTTGCATTTTTTGTATGAATTTAATTGTTTTTACTCCACATTTGAATACTTGTATAGGATTTTTTCGGGTAATAAATAAATTATTATTATATTCGATTAAAACAATACAGGCCATTCTATACGTAGAAAACGACTTAAACTCATTAAATATATTAGCCACCTGCTAAAAAGAATAGTTAATTATTAACTATCGATCAAACAAAATTCTTTTGTTTTTGGGCAACGGAATCATTCTTTCAATTTTCTTTTTCCAGTGGCTATCCTACTCAACCATCCATTGTAAAAAATCAAAAAAATTTCAATCTCTAAGTTTAAGGCGTAGTCACTTTTAAAGGTAGATAGGTTCATAGGCAGCGCGCTAGCGCTGCCTAAGTAAAGAACGATGTGGGCACAATGTGTTTTTTTTTTCTCCATACCCGGGCACTTCGTATCGAAGGAGTCGTCGTAGAAACTTCGAAAAGGGCTCAATCGATTGGAAATTGGAGTGGCTAGTGCCCTTTTTAATAGTCAAAAGTGATTGAAGGGCAACTAGCCCCCCCCTCCCCCCCACCCATCATTCCCCCAAACACATCCAATGAAAATTTTGAGATAGCCATTTTGTTCAGTGTAGTTGATTTCCAGATAGAAAATATGTTTTTGAGGAGGACACTCCCCCACAACCCTCGGGGCAAGGATTGTCATAGAAACTTCAAAACAGGTTCATTTGATTGAAAATTCAAAGGGCTAGTGCCCTTTTTAATAGTCGAAAGTGGTTGGAGGGCAACTAGCCCCCCCCCCACGCCCATCATTCCCCCAAACTCACCCAATGAAAATTTTGAGATTGCCATTTTGTTTAGCGTAGTTGATTTCCACATAGAAAATGTCTTTTAGAGGAGGACACTCCCCCAAAACCCTCGGGGCAAGGGTTGTGAGCTATGCCCTGGGGGCATATAAGCTTTTTATAGAAAGCGTTGTCATAGAAACTTTAAAAAAGGCTCATTCGATTGGAAATTCAAAGGGCTAGTGCCCTTTTTAACAGTTGAAAGTGATTGGACGGTAACTAACCCCTCTCTCACACCCACCTTTTCCCCAAACACATCCAATCAAAATTTTGAGATAGCCATTTTGTTCAACGTAGTTTAAAGTTCTGGAAATTAGGTCTTTGAGGATGTCAAACCCTCACAGCCCTCAGGACAAGGATTGTAAGTTATGCCCTGGGGGCATATAAAGTTTTTATAGAAAGCGTTGTCGTAGAAACTTCAAGAAGTGCTCATTCAATTAGAAATTGAAATGGCTTGTGCCCTTTTTAATAGTCGAAAGTAATTGTAAGGCAACTAACACCCCTTCCACGCCCACCATTTCCCCAAACACATCCAATCAAAATTTTGAAATGGTCATTTTGTTCCACACAGGTAAAGTTCAAGAAATTATACCTTTGAGCAGGACACTCCCCTCACAGTCTTCAGAGCAAGGGTTATAAGTTATGCCCTGGGGGCATATAAGTTTGTATTGAAATCTTTGCCGTAGAAATTTGAAAAAGGGCTCATTCGATTGGAAATTCAAAGGTCTAGTGCCCTTTTTAATAGTCGAAAGTGATTTGAGGGCAACTATCCCCCCTCTCTTGCCCACCTTTTCCTCAAACACATCCAATCAAAATTTTTAGATAGCCATTTTGTTCAGTATTGTGGATTTCCAGATAGAAATTATGTTTTTGAGGAGGTCACTCCCCCACAGCCCTCAGGGCAAGGGTTGCAAGTTATGCCCTGGGGGCATATAAGGTTTTCACTGAACGCATCGTCGTAGAAACTTCAAAAAAGGCTAATTCGATTGGAAATTGAAATGGCTAGTGCCCTTTTTAACAGTCGAAAGTGATTGGAGGGCAACTAACACCCCTTCCACGCCCACCATTTCCCCAAACACATCCAATCAAAATTTTTAGATAGCCATTTTGTTCCACGCAGTTTAAAGTTCAGGAAATTATACCTTTGAGCAGGACACTCCCCCTACTGTCTTCAGGGCAAGGGTTATAAGTTATGCCCTGGAGGCATATAAGGTTTTTATTGAAAGGTTTGTCGTAGAAATTTGAAAAAGGGCTCATTCGATTGGAAATTCAAAGGGCTAGTGCCCTTTTTAATAGTCGAAAGTGATTTGAGGGCAACTAACCCCCCTCACACGCCCACCTTTTCCCCAAACATATCCAATCAAAATTTTTAGATAGCCATTTTATTCAACGCAGTTTGAAAGTTTTGGAAATAAGGTCTTTAAGGATGACAACCCACCCCCCACAACTCTCAGGGCAAGGGTTTTAGGTTATGCCATGGGAGCATGTAAGGTTTTTATTGAAAGCGATGCTGTAAAAACATCCAAAAGGGCTCATTCAACTGAAAATTGAAAGGGCTATTGCCCTTTTAATAGTCGAAAGTGATTGAAGGGCAACTAACCCCCCTCTCACGCCCACCATTTTCCCAAACACATCCAATCAAAATTTTGAGACATCCATTTTGTTCAACGTATTCGAAAGCTCTGGAAATTAGGTCTTTTAGGATGATAACCCCATCAGAGCTTTCAGTGCAAGGGTTGTAAGTTATGCCCTGGGGGCATATAAGGTTTATACAGAAAGTTGTTGTAGAAATTTCAAAAGGGGCTCATTTGATTGGAAATCGAAAGGGCTAGTGCCTTTTTTAATAGTTGAAAGTGATTGAAGAAAGACTAACGCCCCTCTAACGCCCACCATTTTCTCAGACACATCCAATCAAAATTTTGAGATAGCCATTTTGTTTAACCTAGTTGAAAGTTCTGGAAATTAGGTCTTAGAGGATGACAACCACCCTCACACCCCTTAGGGTAAGAGTTGTAATTTATGCCCTGGGGGCATATAAGGTGTTTATAGGAAGTGTTGTCGCAGAAACTCAAAAAGGGCTCATTCGATTGAAATCGAAAGGCTTAGTGCCCTTTTTAATAGTCAAAAGTGATTGGAAGGCTTGAAATTTTTATAGTAAAGATCAATGTGGGTATAATGTGTTATTTTTTTTGTTGTTATTGTTGTTTTGACAAGGGCACTTTGTATCAAAGGAGTTGTCGTAGGAACTTCGAAAAGGGCTCATTCGATTGAAAATAGAAAGGGCTGATTGACCTTTTTAATAGTCGAAAGTGATTGGAGGAAAACTATTCCCCCTCCCACGCCCACCCTCCCATTTGAATTTATGTTTAAAAAATAAATGTTGCCATTAGATTAAATCAAAATGCACTGTGTTAATGCTAATTCCCAATAAGGCATCTGAGCAGTATCCCAAGAACGACTGAGGGCTTTATGTTCAAACTTTTGGGGCTGATTCTGCTCTTAAAATTTAACCAAATCAAAATAGCGTAGGTGTATTCAAGCTATCAAAGAAAGTAAACAGATTTTTTGCGAATGGTATCAAGTTTTCCATTTCAGGTCAACTAGTCGAGGTATGAAACTAAATTAAACACTTCTATTTGTGTCCAGATTTTTAAGAGGGTGTATGTTGTTAAAAATTGCTGAAAATTTTTCTCCAGCATACAAATAGCAGGCCAAACTATAAATCTTTGAAAAAAACGAAAAGATTTAAAGTATTATTTTCTTTTTCTCTGAAAAGACTATGTCAATATAAAACGAACAGAAATTAATTAAAAAAACTTTTTCCACAAAATAAGTTTTTCAAAGAAAAGTAAAGAACTCCATTAAACAAAAAATAAGCAAAAATAAAATCAAATAATCTACCAAGCGTGAGACTACCACAAATCGGCATCGATAAATAAATGAAACCCAAAACGAACAGAAATTACAATAAATACCCGAGTCAAACTCAAAACGAGCAGAAATTAACATAAGTTGGGCTCAAAACCCCAAAAAAATACAAATGAATGTGCATTGTCAGTTTAATATACATATACTGATATTTAGTAATCAAAATCTTAATATTATTTGATTTATTAAAGTTATAAAAGTAAAAACATTTATATTTTAGGTTTCTGCTCTTAGTTTTAACTTTAGGGCAGAATGCCCTCCCCCTCCCCAAGGAAGTTGGCAAATCTCATCTGAAGTGGCTGCGTGAAATATACCCGACATTTGCAATTTTTAGGGAATCTACCGGACTATTAAACACGGACCTGTCAGAAAACTCGCTTATTTGTCAGAATCTACAGTGAATTTGTCAGAGTTTCGCTCAGAAACGGGTCCGAAGAATTTGCAAAATTTGAAATCTAACAAATTTAAGTAAGGAATATACCAAAATTCAGTTCAGAGAGTTTACCAGAAATCCCTGAAAAGAATCGATGAAATTATACAGAGAAAAAATACCCATATTTTGCCCAGAAAAACTACTGAAATTTGGATCAAAGATTCTAACCGAGCTTGTCCAAGACAATTTGCTACAGTTTGGACCAGAAATTCTACGGAAATTGGCCCCGGAGAATTTACTGATTTGGTCAATTTACCAATCTTTACAATTCTGTGAATTTATCAGAAAAAAGATGACTTACAGTTGACCAGAATGATTTATATTTGAATGAAAGATCTTAAGCCGAACTGACCAGCCATGTCAAAAAACAACAAAGAGAGAAAAAACTCAAGGAAAAACAAACAAACGAGACTGCAGCCAAAGTCGTTTTGGCCGCAGTCTCGTTTGTTTGTTTTTCAATAACTTTTTTCCCTCTTTATTTTTCTTTGACATTTGAATGACAAATCATCTAAAAAAGAGAAGCTAGAGCTGCTCTTCAATTTGACGATTCACGTGCACATTGGAGCAAAACGCCAAATGCAGGGGGCATAATAAATATTAGCCGGTTAGGAGGTTGATGGAACCCTGACAGCTTGACAGAAAGATTTATGTGAGAAGTTACCCGAACGATAATACACCAAACTGGAGCGTTTTGGCAATCTCCTAGATTTCCACAGCTTCTACGCTATCTTATAGTTCGAATTAAATTTTGATCTCGGATGTGCCTGTCTACTCCTTCACCTAAATAAAGTGCTTGTTATTACGCTAGTCTAAATATAGACGACCAGGCTGTTAGAGACAGCCCATAAGATACTAGACAATTTTGCAGAAGCAGACATTTATTTGCTTTCACTTACTTCCATTATGTTTCTCTGGAATGCTCCAAATATAGAGGGATATAAGCCCGTACAGGGTTCAAAATCACGATGATATAATGGTGCCCTCCACCCTAACAGTGTGTACATAGGTTTTTCAGATCGTTGGTGCGGGTTTGAAACTCTGTTTCTGCTGGGACTCGGCATTCCCATACTTTTGGTTCCTTTAAGAAATTAAATAAAAAAAAAACAAGTTTTTTTTAACTAAAAGTAAGGAGCGAAATTAAAACTTAAAACGAACAGAAATTATTCTGTATATGAAAGGGGTTGTCCCCTCCTCAACGCCTCGCACTTTACGCTAAAGTTTTTATTGTTTTAAAAAATAGAGTTGTGAGAAAGAGTCAAACTTTAGCGTAAAGAACGAGGCGTTGAGGAGGGGACAGCCCCTTTCATATACAGAATAATTTCTGTTCGTTTTAAGTTTTAATGTCGCCCCTTACTTTCAGTTACAAAAACTTGTTTCTTTTAATTTAATTTCTGAACGTTTTTGAATTAATGCAGGTTTTGATTTTGGCTCACCGTCCATAAATAATTAAAACGAAATTTGCATATTTATTTTACTTTTTTTGGTTAAATGGCAATCTCGAAAGTTGTTTAATTTTATTTACGAACGTTTTTATTAGTAAAAATATAGGTAACTTACGAATTAACTTACGTAACGAACTTCTATATTCATATATTTTTAATACGTATAATAGTTAGCCCCCCTAGTCAATACCTCGCTCTTTACGCTACAGTTCGAATTTTGTTCTAATTCTTTAATAATTACCCCTTAATCACAAAGGCCGTTAATTAGAATAAATAGCTCTTATGAAAGTATTAAAAAAAAACTTTAGCGTAAAGAGCGAGGTATTGAATAGGGGGCGAACCCAATCATATACGTAATAATTTCTGTTCGTTTTAATTTTTGATGTTGCTCCGTACTTTCAGTTGAAAAACTTGTTTTTTTTTTTAATTTAATTTCTGATCGTTTTTTTAAATAATGCTGGGAAATCCGGCGCCCCCTTCATAGCAATGTCCCTTCCCCCATGAAAACTTCCTCCATGGAAAGATCCTCCCACGTAACCTCCGATCCCCCCCCCCACTACCAGAAGAAATACCCCCTGAAAACGTCTGTATACTTCCAAATAACCAATACTATATGTAAACATTGGGCAAAGTTCATAACTTGCAGCCCTTCCCCCAGGGACTGTGAGGGATTCATTCATCTTCAAAGACATAGTTATTAAATTTTTTGACTATGCTGAACAATATGGTTATCTCAAAATTTTGATCGGGTGACTTTGGGAAAAAATGAGCGTGGGAAGGGGCCTAGTTACCCTCCATCTTTTTGGGTCACTTAAAAAGGGCACTAGAACTTTTAATTTCCAATCGAATGAGCCTTCCTGCGATACCCTAGGAGAGCTTGAAACCTCTACAGTAGGGTTCTCTGATACGCTGAATCTGATGGTGAATCTGAGCGTATTTTGATTTGTATCTGATTATTTTTTTTTTTCATGAATTCGAACTCAAATTCATGTCCTATACACAAACTATGAATGGTTTGACTAAGACAGCTGCAAGACTGGCAGATGAAGAAAGTAAAACAGGATATCGGGAGAACTATAGACACGGGAGTGCAAGCACATTTTAGGTATTGTCCAACTGCCCCAGTTCCCATAATTAGATTGAGGAATGCTGCATGAGGAATGTCATATCGCTGTTGACTAGTGACCTACGATTGATGGCGTGAGAGAGCAAAAGAATACTGCGGATGGTTAAGCACCTAGTTAAAGCCATATTTCCAGCTCCAGCAGCTCTCTCGACTCCTTTTTGATGGTTAGGGTTACGCAACAAGAGCCCAAAGCAAGTTAACCTTTTTCCAGTGCAAAATCGGATGTCGCCAAGAGGAGCCTCAGAACCAACAGAAGCTCTCTAAGCTTTTTCAAACTCTAGCGTGAATAGAAAGGTGTCCCATCACTCGAGTGGAAAGAGTTAAAGTTGACAAAGAAAATCCCTATTACCTCAGCGAAAGAAAAATTTGTTTTTATCCAGATGAAGTTAGGTAAGACCACCTAGCATTCATCAACATGTGAGCCATTTCTTAAAAAAACTTTTGTAAAAACAATCTAGTTGGCGAATGTGAAATGTGACGCGTGGTGGAAATACGTAAAACATATAAAAAGCAACCAGCTAACGTCTTGGGTGGGTCGAAGGTAAATTTTTACTTTAAAGTCATAGGCTTCCCAAACCGATTTTCGTTTATTCCTGTTAGTAATATAAAAATTGAAGTCAGCACATAATAATATTATAGATTCTGCAGATACGGCCAATATGAGGAATTTCTGGTAAAACACTCATAGCCTCTCCCTTTCCCTATCAGGTCGGTGGGGAACACCTATGTCATTATCCTGTCACAATGTACCACTGAATATATTTTAAAAACATGTCTTTTTAAAGCTAAATATTTCAAGCATTTTACACCTATATCTACACAGTATGGGTATCTTACAAGAGTGGAAACTGGCACTAGCGTTGAAAAAAAAACACCAAACCCATCCAGCTTTGTGGTGTTTCTTGGCATTTTTTAAGTGTAATAATAAGGTAAAATTAGTCTAATTGGCAAAATTAGGGTACTAATAAGCGTCCAATCTCCTTTTCTAAAAAAACACAATTATGAATTTTCGAAGGATTTGCCAAGAAACGGCAAGCACTAGGTGGCATTGGCGATTTTTTGTTACACTTGCGGCAGTTTACACTCTTATTAGTTCCCAATACTCTTTGTTTACATCCATATTAAGAAGAAACAGATAAAAAGAAAAAACTTACAGCCAGGTCAGTAAACACAACAGCGGATCTCTGAGTGTCTCCCCTATCCGGGTAACTCTCTTCTAGATGTTTCTCCAACTCCTGTAAGTGGGTAGCATATCGCTCTAATCTTCTAAAAGGTCTACTTAACCCAGTCGTCAAAGTTAGTATGCCTGGAGGGGTTGCACCTCGTGTTTCCATAAATTTTGATAGTTCGTCCCTAAAAATTGGGAAATACTTTTAATAATACACTGAAAGTTTATTTCAAGTCCCACAGTGAAGGTAAACTGATAGGAGTAGAAGTTCTAAAATAAATTGGCACTTGAAAAAACAACTTCTCTGCTAAGAGCAGGCAATTAAAAATTACCAGAAGTTGACAATTCAATATGTTTGCAACATTTAACATTTTTACTCTGAGAAGTTCTGCAAAATATAAAAGTGAGAAGTGAACACTTTGAATGAATAAATTGACATGAATTGACACACATTTCGATCAGAGGAGCTAGAGACTGGTGAACTGAAGCAAAATGAACAAGGCTTATACAATATACAGTTCGTGGTTAAGAATTGTAATTAAAGAGCAATAGCAAGTCAAAGTCTGTGGCAATAGCAAGTGACTTGCTGATTTGACTTGAAGTCAAACTCTAAAAAAGGTCATTTAATGACAATGGATACATCATAAGAATTAGCTTTTCATGGTGATTCCCAACATGTAAAATTCATTAGGTTTGAAGCAACCTACTAGAAGTTATTAGCAGAAAGTGTGTGTAATTTTGAAAAAGAGGACCCCCCCCCCAGAAAAAAGAGGGCTGTTTTGATGGAAATCGCATAATTGAATTCAACATGTGAAAAAAATGCATAATATAGGTTTCAAGTACTTTTATGCAGAAACAAGAAATTTTGCAATTTTTCCGAGAATTTTTTTCTGATTATTTTTCTGTTATCCTTTCAATGGGTGATAGTATCGGATAAATGGTCGCAGAGTGTCTGGAGGGCTTATTCAAGAGTAGTTTGAAATTTTAGTGCTCTTTCAAGCAAGAAAACGATCGTCCCATAGCAAAGTGCTGATTTTGACCACTTTATAGCATCGAGAAACAATACATATTACTCCCAGTTGCTGTCACGTGGTGGTGAATTCGTCTACAAACATACAAGTTATACAAAATTTAGTTTTGGCGTAACTTATGCTCGTTTTTTTAGTACCTAAACAGCGTACAGCAATATATAGTAATCTATAATTTATACTATAAAATTTAATTGTTGGAAAGCTAGATATATTTTGGGTTCTCGCACTTTGGAGGGGATGGATGAGAAGCAATTGGGAAACATCTAAACGCCGCTTAGTTAACGAAAAATACAGGAAAATATTAACTAAATCGTAAGAATCTGGACATGTCGGAATGGATTTGTCACCAAAAGCTGTCCCTCGAGTATTAGCCTGGTTTAACTAACTATAGAGACGTTATTTACATGATATGGAACTAGTACCGGAAAACCCAAGGTATTTCTGAAAAATGGCATCTTATAATTATCTTTTTTTATGAACGACAATCATTAATTTAATTCAATAGTAATTTTTGTGTAAAAATGTGGCTTTTTGGCTCGGCTTTCCAAAGATTAATTCACATATTTATCAGCATTTTCATGACAAAGACGATTTAGAAATCAGGTTACTCATGCCAAAATCGGAGGTCAGAGAACCGACCCATAAAGCTGTGCATTTATGAAAGGAACATGTAAGAAAAGATTATAGCCATATCATCGCTTTCATGGCTATAGGCGGTACCTGACATTTTCACACTTCTTAGAAAATAGCCAAGAACCATTTGCAAAGCTGTCCTCAATGGAAGAATCCGCAGGACAGTGTACATACAGTCACACTTTGATCCTGCTGATCTAAAGTGTCCTATTGACCCTCCCTTAGCGAACGGTCATATAGCAATTATCTCGGGAGCTCAAATATGTCAGATACGACCTTTAGACGTTACATCAACGATTTTCTGTCTTGAAATAATATTGCTTTAATTATTATTTAATATTATTTATTTGATTTGATTATTTTACTTAATATTGCGTTGCTCTTTGATGCGAAACAATGTCCCGAAGCCGAGAGCGAAAAACAATAGGATGTGAAATAATAAGACAAGGTAATTTGGTTTTTAGCCAAACAAGCTGTTTAAAGATCGTAAGTAAACAAAAATAAAAACAAGCATTTTCAACTGAAAGTAAGGAGCACCATTAAAACTTAAAACGAACAGAAATTATTCTGTATGTGAAGGGGGGGGGGGGCAACCCTTCCTCGGCCCTCGCTCTTTACGTTAATGTCTTAAAGTTCTTTAAAAATATTATCATTCAAAATCAACAGCCCTTATCTTTTGAGTAGCTTTTCCTAAAGAATCAGAACAAAAAGTCAACTTTATGTCAAAATTAAATGGGCCTTGTGTTTCAGGGGTTGTTCTTAAAGAATCAAGGTATTGAGGAGGGGACAACCCCCCTCATTTACAGAATAATTTCTGTTCCTTTTAAATAATGTCGCTCCTAACTTTCCATTGAAAAAACTTGATTTTTTTTTTCAATTAATTCCTGACCGCTTTCAAGTCATGCCGGGACATCCCCTCTCCTTTTCCCCCATCCGTGTAGCATTTCTCCAGGAAAATTACCCCGGAAACTTCTCCCCTTGGAAAATCCCCCCCCCCCCACTGACAAAAAATCGATCCGACAAATTTTCGTATATTTCCCCAAAACAAATGCTATATGTTAACAATATGGGCAAATTGTGTAACTTACAGCCCTTTCCCCAAGGACTATGGAGGGTCATTTCATCATCAAAAGCATAGTTGTTGGACATTTCAACTATACTGAATCAAAAGGTTGTTTAAAAATTTTGATCAGATGTCTTTGGGGAAAAATAGGCATGGAAAGGGGGCTAGTTGCCCTCTAATCTTTTTAAGTCCCTTATAAAGGGCAGTAGAATTTTTAATTTCCATTCGAATGTGGTTGCTCTCGATCTTCTAGGTCCATTGGTTCGATACGATCACCCCTGGGAAGAAATAATAAATAAATTAACACGCGTCTTTTATCTTTTTTCTGCCCAAAAATACAAAATCCCACATTTTCGTAGATCTGAGCCAAATATATATCAAATATATACATTTTATATATTTGAAATTAGCATAAAACGCCATTTTTTTATGAATCTATTGTGTCTATTCGATTTTTTAGAATTTCCCTTATTATTAGTATTGGGCTGAGTCGCCCCTTACTTACAGTTCTTTACCATGAACAGTTTGATATTAATTGAAAAAGACACTAGCAATATTTTGCTACATCACGAGGCCAAGGATCTGAAATCCAAAACAGTTTTCAGACGTATGAAGTCTAGTGATAATGCTTTTGATTCTCTGACTGTACCCACATCTGAAGATAATAGTCTTTGTCACAGTGGCGCAACCACTTGCCATAATCAATTATGGCAAGTGGGCAAGTCATCAATTACGGCAATCATTTCGTTTTTGACAAAAGTTTGCAAACTGACATTTGCTTTCAAAACAAAAATTCATCAATTTTATCAAGTTTGGTTTGTAGTTACAAAAAAGGCGTGTAAGAATACGCTCAGAAGGAAAACAGGCGAATGTCATCACAGAAGGGCTTTTAAACATAAAGAATCAGATGATCCGAAATTTGGCTCTTAGCTCTATCCATTTCTGAAAAAGTCAGTTACGGTCAAAATGGCACCATCACTTGTCACTATCAAAACTTATAAGAATTTCGCTTTTTAACCCAAGATTTACTTTCAAATAGTTGTTTTCTTCGGTTGAGTAGTTGTCAAACAAAAGTGAACAACCCTATACGCAAATAGAAAAAGTGGGGGCTTAAAAATCTCTAGGTCAAGGGGCCAAGGAGTTCAAAATCAGGATGCAAGTTTCTTGATAGAAAATAACTGGTTAATCCAACATCTATATCAAAACTCCATATATTCCAGGATATTAGTTTTGACTACAGTAGTAGCCTACTGCTATTTAGTACAATAAATTTTTTACCACAGTCCCTAGAACTGAGTATTCACTTATGAATTGACTATTTGGCGGTTTTCTTAGATCAATGTGATATCCTTTAAAAATGAAAAATCTAAAAATATAGGCACCAATGGGATTCGAACCCATGATCTCCTGCTTACTAGGCAGGCGCTTTAACCAACTAAGCCATGGCGCCTTGATAAGACGATTGTACCTTTCAATAGATCTTGAGATTCGAACAAAAGCAAAGCGCATCTGCTGCTTTGTCTGAATGAATTTTCTGTTAAAAGAAAAAATTGCAGAAAAAAATTCCCAGCAAAAGTCCCATGATTCACCTTCACTAAGGGTTAGATTTGGGCGAATCAAGCAAGGATTTTTAGTCTCTGTGACTTCAAACCAGAGCCGTTCCTATGGTAGGTGGCGCCCAGCGAAATTTGATTACTGCACCCTCATCCTGAATAAAAAAAAAAAAAAAAGAAGAAGAAGAAAAAAAGCCGAATCAAAGTGCAAATTTGAATCGAAATGGGCAACACCCCAGCCGCTTATCCCCTTTTGGCTAAACGCCACAGAATTAGGGCTAGGGCTAATTGCGTATGTCTTCTAGAACCTTAGCCCTAGTTTGACACTGGTATTTTCTGTTCTAAGGCAAAAGACTTCACACACAGGGCATGCAGGAAAAACGTAGAACAGTTCATATCAAATCCTATCTGTTGAAACCCTCTTACTGGCAAATCCTCTATCAGTCGCAAACAAAACAAACAATATTCTAATAGCTTTAATAAAACCTTTATAAAATAATATATATTGCAGCAACTTAAAATTTTTACAATCAATTATTTTTAAGGACATAACAAGTCACGAGCAACTCTCAAGTACAAAATGGAATTGGGACATCCATGTGTGCAAAAAGTTCCAACGCTGACAGTAGCAGAAATTCAAAAGCTGTCAACACTTTTGCAGCAAAACTTGTGTTTTGACAGCTTTGCTTTGAGCAAAAAGTATTTTTATGCGTAAAATTTGCAGAAAAGTAATAAATGTAACTAAGCATAGCTTGCAGTAATGCAGTTAGAATTATCAATAGTTTTCTGAATCACATTTAACAATGTAATCTAATTCAGTGGCAAGCCATACACTAGCCATAAATATATTACTCCATAATTTTATATGTACCATGTTACCAAAAGTACTGTATCATATTTACTTTAATACTGCTAATGGAGTAAAGTATTCAAAGTCTTAAGTATACTGTATATAGCTTACTGCTGTTACTTTATGGATGGAGTTGTACACTCCAATGGTATTGGTATTTAAAAATAATGCATACCCAAAAGTATGCTTGATACTCATTGATCACTATACTACAACTATAAAAAGCATCATTTGATTTTCTCGGAGAATATTGATTAACAGCCTGGCAGTCACATGCATTATGAAGCTGTGATATTAGTTTTGCCCTAATGTAATCCCCAAAATAAACAGAGAATTGCTGCTACATTGTAGTGTGGCTGTTTTAA
This sequence comes from Artemia sinica, assembly GCA_027921565.1. Lineage (NCBI taxonomy): Eukaryota > Metazoa > Arthropoda > Branchiopoda > Anostraca > Artemiidae > Artemia > Artemia sinica. The sequence continues at coordinate 15,476,338 of CM051271.1, read as the reverse complement.
GCTACTAATCTTCCACGTTCCAGCTTTTCCTTTACCTGCTTTAACTGTGTGTACACCCTGATAGCTACCAACCCTTTTAAGATTCTTTCAACTGACGAATAAACAATTTTGAGAGAATTTTGCAACTTATGCAAGATGTGGACAAATATTCACTTTCAGTTGAAGAGAAGTAGAGTAAGTAAAAACTTGTCCACAAGGACGAAAGATAACAACAAGTTAAAAAAAAAAAAAAATTCACATCGTGACATTGAAACTCAATGAGCTTTTAGTTTGAACAAGTTTTAAAAAGCAGCAGCATGAGAGCTCACTCACAAAGCGGGATAGTACGTTACTTCTCTAATTGCGTGCTCTGTACTAATTAAATTCGATGCCAATCTTTAGGATTACCAATATCTTTGCCTTGAAGCATTAAAGATCAGGATTGTATAATAGTTTTAATGAGAACTTAGGACATAATGGTATTCACAAAGCAAGTGGAACACGGAGCTTTTTGGAGCCAATCTGGTCTACTACTGCACTAATGCAATGAAATTTTAGTTTTTCAGCACGATCAGTTGTGCGGAAGAAATGCCACTTCTTCCGTGAACCAAAGTGAACGTCCAAGACAACTTCAATGAACGGCTTACACGTTTCATTAATAGTGGGCTCTGCCACAGGATAACTAACTCACTGCAAAGAGTGGCAAAACTAGCACTACGACCACGAGCACGTCTGTCCACAATACTGCCAAACTCAGAAACCACATCGTTATCAATCACCGAACGTGTCACTCGCGACATCAGGGGTTTCTGGCATAAAACTATGGGAATTCCATAGTATAAAAAACTGTCGATAAGGATGACGCTGCTTTCAAGAAGCAACGAAGTAGCTGAGAATCAACCGGATCATCTGCTGACAGTTGTAACTTCATTTTGGCGAGGTCATCAATATATTTATTGAATATATTCGTAATTTTCCATGGTAAGAGCTCCACCTTTTGGAGTGAAAGGGAAAGGCTAAATATAGTTTTGTAAATATCAATAATCCCTTCTAAACTAAGTACGAAATCGGCATGTGAGATCTTATTCAAATAATCATCTTGATTGTCACTAAGTAAGGAAAACATCAGGGGGTAATTGTCCCTGAAAGTTTTGAAAACTTGTGCTGAGTATGTAGCAAACCTAGCGGAGGAAAAGAACGATGGCTTTTTGAAACTGACACCTTGTGTCTCGGCAAGGGTTATCATTGCTTCAAAACTTTTTCCATCACCCATCTTTTTATTACTGGTGGATATGAGGTCACACAGACCTGAGACCCACTGTCCCGAATTTTGGGCATCTCCTTCAGCCAATTCAACATGATGCGCTGGATACCAGTTAAATTTATACCATGGCGGATCACGGAGACCGATAAGCGTCAAAAGATAAAAGGGCACATGAAGCATAAAATATTATCCATCCATTGCACCACCTACAAGCTGCTGCTTGATATCTTCTACCATCAGAGAGTGATGTTTCAAAGCTTCAAGCAGAGCGTGTGCAATGTCACAACCTGGAACATTCACCTATTGGGCATCATCTCGTCAGCAACAATAGCAAATGGCGGTGGCCATTTAGTAGTGGGTAGATTTGTACTAAGGCATCTTTGCAGTTGGGAGTCAATAAGTTTGGCAAAAATGGAAGTAAGACTTGCGACAAACATGCGACTTCGGCTCATTTCACCATAAGGAATGCCTTTCAAGCTATTAGTTTAAAAAAAACTTTTTCAACAAAATAAGTTTTTTAAAAAAAAATAAAGAACTAAATTAAACCAAAATGAACAAAAATAGAATAAAATAATCTACCAAGAATACAACTACCATAAATCAGTATCAATAAATAAATGAAGCCCAAAAAGAACGGGATTAAAATAAATAAGAGTCAAACTCAAAACGAGCAGAAATTAATATGAGTAGGGTACTAAACCTCAAGCTTTCTAAAAGCCAGAATATAATTTGTACTTTACTGAAAAAAATTCAAATGAACTTACTAAAAAAAAATTGCATTGTCAGTTTAATATACATATGCTGATATTGGTTCCTTAAAATCTCAATTGATTTTTGATTTCTTAACGTTAGAAAAGTGAAAAAATTTAAAAGAATTATTTTCAGTAAAGTACAAATTATATTCTGGCTTTTAGAAAGCTTGGGGTTTAGAACCATACTCATATTATTTTCTGCTCGTTTTGAGTTTGACTCTTATTTATTTTAATTTCCGTTTGTTTTGTGTTTCATTTATTTATTGATACTGATTTGTGGTAGCTGTATTCTTGGTAGAATATTTGATTCTATTTTTGTTCATTTTGGTTTAATTTAGTTCTTTACCTTTTTTTAAAAAAACCTATTTTGTTGAAAAAGTTTTTTTTAATCAACTTCTGTTCGTTTTATATTGGCATAGTCTTTCTCAGGGAGAAAGACTGATATACCCACTGGGCATAGCTTACAACCCTTGCCCCTAATCTCTGGGGATTGTTTCAACCCCAAAGTTCTTGTTATATGATATTTAGACCATATTAAATAGAATGGTTATCTCAAAATTTCTATGAGATACATTTCGGGACGATACGACGTGTGTGTGTGTGTGTGTGGGGGGGGGGGGTAGCTGCCCTCCAATCACTTTGACTCTTAAAAAGGACATTAGAGCGTCTGATTACCAGTCCAATGAGCCCCATCCGAAATTTATATGACCATGCTTTCTATAAAGTCTTATATGTCCCCAGGGCATTACTTACAACCCTTACCCTGAGGGCTGGGGGTTTTGTTATCCTAAAAGACATAATTTCCAGACCGTTCTGATACGCTGAACAAAATGGCTATCTCAAAATTTTGATTGGAAGTATTTGGGGAAATTATGGGCGTGGGGGGGGGGGGCATTTGCCCTTTGATCACTTTCTACTAATAAAGACACTAGTCTTCTCATTTTCCAATCAAATGAGCCCTTTTTGAAGCTTCTACGACAAAAATTTCCATTAAAGCCTTATCTGCCCCAGGGGCATAACTTACGACCCTTGTCCTGAGGGCTATGGGGGAGGATTGTCATCCTCAAAGACATAACTTCCAGACCTTTCAACTACGTTGAACAAAATAGCCATATCAAAATGTTGATCGAAAATGCTTGGGGAAATAATGGGCGTGGGGGGGATTCTCCCTCCGAATACTTTTGACTATTAAAAAGGCAATGGCCCTTTTTAATAGTTATCCTCAAAGACATAATTTCCAGAACTTTCAACTACGTTGAAAAAAAAAAATTACTATCTCAAAATTTTGATTTTATGTGTTTGGGGAAATGTTGAGCGTGAGAGGGGGTTAGTTACTCTCCAATCATTTTCAACTATTAAAAAGGGCACTAGCCATTTCAATTTCCAATCGAATGGGCCCTTTTTGAAGTTTCTACGACAATGTTTTCTAAAAAACCTTATATGCCCCCAGGGCATAACTTACAACCCTTGCCCTGAGGGCTGTGAGGGGGGGGGGTTGTCATCCTCAAAGACCTAATTTCTAAAAATTTCAACTACGTTGAATAAAACGGCTATCTCAAAATTTTGATTGGATGTGTTGGGGGAAAAGGAGGGCGTGAGAGGGGGGTTAGTTGCCCTCCGATCACTTTCGACACTAGCCCTTTCAATTTCCAACCGAATGAGCCCTTTTTGAAGTTCCTACGACAACACTTTCTATTAAACCTATATGCTCCCAGGCATAACTTACAACCCTTGCCCTGAGGGCTGTGAGGGGGGGGGGTTGTCATCCTCAAAGACCTAATTTCTAAAAATTTCAACTACGTTGAATAAAATCGCTATCTCAAAATTTTGATTGATGTGTGTTGGGGAAAAGGTGGGCGTGAGAGGGGGGTTAGTTGCCCTCCAATTACTTTCGACCATTAAAAAGGGCACTAGCCCTTTGAATTTCCAATCGGATGAGCCCTTTTTGAAGTTTCTACGACAAAACTTTCTATAAAAAAACCTTTTATGTCTCCAGGGCATAACTTACAACCCTTGCCCTGAGCTGTGGCTCAGGGCAACCCTTGGCTCTGGGGGGAGTGTCCTCCTCAAAAACATAATTTCCATCTGGAAATCAACTACGTCGAACAAAATGACTATCTCCAAATTTTGATTGGAAGTGTTTGGGGAAATGGTGGGCGTGGAAGGGGTGTTAGTTGCCTCCCTATCACTTTCGACTATTAAAAAGGGCACTAGCCATTCCAATTTCCAATCGAATGAGCCATTTTCGAAGTTCCTACAAAAACTCCTTCGATACGAAGTGCCCTGGTCCAAACCAAAAAATAAATAATAGATCGTGCCAACATCGTTCTTTACTTAAGCAGCGCTATTGCACTGCCTATGATCAAAAGTTATATCGCCTTTGTATTGGAACTGGGAACCATGACCCACTTTAAGTTGTCGATAAGCATTCAGACCACAGATCAACGCCGTTCTATGGTTTCTACACATAAGCTGATCGGCTTTGGACTTTTTGGCAGCGTCATCTAGCAAACTTGCTCATGCGCTGCCAATTGTAGATGCCAGACTATTTTTGTCTTGAGATTTCGGAACTCTCTAGGTCAATTTGAGTCGGTAAAGGTAGTTCCAAGTGAAAAATTGTAAGTGATTGGATTAGTGTTGGTGCAGGTTAAACACTGGGTCCAAAGCTCAGTCTCTTCATCAAAATTTAGAAACTTAAACTACTCGTCTAAAAGAGTCTGAAGTCTTGTTGTTGTTTTGGCACTATGTGTCAATATCACCAAAGCTTTGGAATCGTTAATACTACTAGGTTTGACATTTTCTAATACAGAGCTTGATGATGATGTTCCTTTGTTCGGAAGCTTTTGTGGAAGAGCTTTTATCGTACTTTTAACTAATACTAGCTGGTCTGACTCTACAGTCACTGCAGAATTGGTGCCATTGGTTCTGAGGATTGGCTGGCGTGGAGGGTGTACGAGGGTTAGAGATAATTATAGGGTTCACAATGGTAGGTTCTGGGGCGCTTAAAGACCTACCGACTGTTTGGTTAACATGATTTTCTGGCTTTTCAATTGATCAATTTTCTGAGTCAGGAAGAAAGTCAAGCACAGACAATAAGCACTCAACTGCTGAACTGGGTGGTAGAGTTGAACTAGGTAAGCTACCAGAATAAGTGACTGGAAATTTAGTGAAACACATTAGGAATTAATTGTTTCCCTTTTAATCTGAAAGACTGATTAGGGTGTTTTTTTGGCAATATGGTCTATGACTGTGTTGTACTGGCCAGATACCTTACAGTTCCCGCAATGAACAAGGCACTTTGAAGATGGAGGCATGTCTTGCTAGAAGCAAAAAAGAAGGGGCTAGTCAAGTTGTAAGTGTGTTAGCCTGTAAGTCGATGGTCTGTGAGAGAAACAAAACAAGGTATTTGACGGGAACCAATACTTTAGATCAACTTAGGTATTTACTTTAGATCAGTTTATGTAATTTTACTAGGCCATAAAAACTGCCAAGTAGCATTGCTACTATGCTACCCCACTTTTTGCACAGTGACCCCCCCCCCTAATATGCAAATATATAGCCCAAATTTTATAAGTCCATTGCATTCTATCACCCGTCACTCGTGCTTGTGTTCTATGAAGCCGGTTTTCTGAGATCTAACCTAAGCGTAATTCTTGAGTGTGTTTTGTTTAATTAAGAAGTACCATTAAAAACTCACTTATTGGTTATAATTCGATTTTGTTGAAGTAATAGAATCCAGAGGCATTGATTTATCATGACTCAATTAAAAAAAAATTTACACATCTTTTGAAAATTGCCATATTTACTTTACGTCGTTAGCATCACTCTTGTTTAAAACCGTGCACCTATAAGCTGAACCAACTGTGAAAAAATCAAGAACCAGAAAAGTTCATGGGAAATATAAAATTTGGATTATATATTTGAGTGTTAGAGAGGGGGGAGTCAGGTATGGGAAAAGTTCCAAAGCTGCTGCCTGCCAGTAGCAGAATTAAACAGACTTCCAAAAGCTGCCAACGTTTTAGCAGCATAACTTGTGTTTTGACAGCTTTTCTTTGTGCAAAATTTATTTTAAATGCAAAAATGATATTTTCAGACAAAATCTGCCAACAAATTTGAAAACTGCCAAGTAGCATTGCTACTTTGCTACCCCATTTTTTGCATGGCAGGGGACATCCTAACTGACATCTATTTAAAATATCTGCAATTTACATAGATGTTACTATATTTTTAATAAGCGATACTTAATATGCTAGATAACCCCCCCCCCCTTAATTTATCTGGGTACTTAGAATAATTATTTACTAGAGATAAACCAGACTCGTTTAGAGTATGGAGACTTTCAGGCCAGTGCTTTCTCGTCGAATCAATTATCAATAAGATTTGTTTCCTGGAAATCCTTGCATTTATTTTTACAAATTTACACCCCCTCTAAAACTCTAGGCCCCTCCGAAAAAAAATAACCAAAATAAAGCCTGAATTGACAAGAAGCATGGACGCGCAGCGTTTTTAAGAAAAGAACAGACGGTTTTTTTTTCACTTCAGAATTACGTGGCATGCAGTTTTCAATCTTCTTTTGGCCAATGACTCAACTGCTAGAGGTTTGCAGAATAAAATTTTCATTTAAAACCCAATCTTTTATTTATTATAAGTTCAATACTGAGCCTTAGCAAGAATACATAATTTTATCATTGTGTAATTTAAGATAAGACATTTATTTCCAAAAAAATACTGTCATTAGCCCCGAAGGACCGAATTTGTTTGTTCTCCTTTCAGACTTTCTCAACTTTTCAATTGAGAATATTTTCAAGTATATTTGCCTACAGTATATAGTTCATTAGTTAATAGGCCGTATTCTTTATTTTTACCGTTATCTATTGAATCTATTCTGAAAAATACACCTGAAAAAAAAAACCGAGATAAGATAATACCTATCCAGAGCATTATTTAAAAAAAAAATGCGTCAAATGAGATAGAAGCCAGTAAGGATATTACCTATTAATTTAATCAGAAGTTACTAAACAAATTACTTAACTATATAGTTAAAATTAGCAAGTCTGTTAAAAAAAAAAAAAAAAAAAAAAAAAAAAAAAAAAAAAAGCCTACCGGCCCTGTAGTGGCGCAGCGGGATTCATGTTTGCTTGATAACACGGGACCCGAAGTTAATACTCAGCTACAAGAACCCGCTGCAGGGCCCAGAGTTTGATTCCGACGATGATATTATGCGAAAGCGTTCCCAAACAATCCAAAAATGAAGAAGAAGAAGAAAATTACAAGACTTTTCATCACTACAATATTAACATCTACTACAATGCGCGGCGTTTTCTGCAAACCGCCGAGGTCACACGGTAATCCCAATTTTTCAAAGAAAAAGGAAATTATTTCAAATTTTCAACATTCAAAGAAAAAATTCGTTGGTTTAACTGAGCGTTGGGATTTCAGATTTACAAGATAATTACTGTTACAAGCTTCCTTTTTTGCCAAAAAAGACTTCAGAAAGAAAAGGAAGGGTTAAGAATTGTGAAAGGATTCTTAACTCATACAAAATTCCGAGGTAAACACTTTCATTGATAAAATTAATGAAACGTGACTTTTTTTATCTAACTAGAAACTGCAAAATCAGTCCCGTCGTGTAAAAGATAATGCCAATCCTCAACGATCTTTAGACATTTCTCCCCGACTTAGAGAGGGAAACGCCTCAGGATTTTCCCATATTATCGTTGGCCAAAACTAGCGTTACTGCTAAGTTCTGAATGAAGATAATGCTTATCTAAGTATAAGAGGATTTGACTTCAAGTTCAAGGCTAAGGTCAAGAACGTGTCTCATTCCCCCCCCCCCCCCATTAATACGCATTAACGAGTGCAAAAACAACAGAGAAAATTTCATGCTACTTGATATTCCTACATGAGATTATTAAATGCATTGCATTAGTATGAATTGTAAAATAAATTATAAAAAAATTGATTACTATAGATGGAAACAGAAGGCGGAGGGGAGAGAACCCCATCAGCTCATTGGTCCCAGAAAAATAAATCTCAACCATTTGTTTTAATTATAACGTATCGTTTTAGAAGATCACATCCTCATATGGGCTCCGACAGTGAGTCTAGCAACTCAAAAATTACCCTTATTATTATTTGCGGATGACTTTGAACCGGTCACTAGAATATCGCACGATTTTCAGACACTGCATCTGATAACGGAATATAGGAAATGAAAAAATTAAAGCTGAATGTTGAAAAGAGCGAAGATATTATATTAAAAAAAGAGGGCTAAACGGAAAGCAGGTCGTCCTCGTCTGGGGTGGGAGGACGTCATAAAGAAAGATTTAAAGGAAATGGGAACTTCGTGGGCGGGTGTAAAAAGGGAGGCTTTGAATAGATTGGGGTGAAGGAGGAGCGTGTATAGCTGTGTTAGCCTCAGGCGGCTTGGTGCTGCGGTGAGTTGTTAGTAGTAGTAGTAGCAGTAAGGAGAAACGGAAATTATAAAGTTAAGTTTAATTTTTAGGAACATTAAATTTAGGAACATGAAAGCATGTAATATAATAAAATATTTGAGATTTGTTTCATCGGATAATGGAGGTTTTAAAAGTCATGTTAATGAGGATATATAGAGCAATATAGAGCAGATTTGATATAATAATGGAATTATACATGAGGGTATATAACCCCCTATGCCTTTCTAAGGCCAGAACATAATTTGCACTTCACTGAAAAAAATACAAATGAATGTGCATTGTCAGTGTAGTATACATATACTGATATTTAGTAATCAAGATGTTAATATTATTTGATTTATTAAAGTTATAAAAGTAAAAACATTTATATTTTTTTCAGTTAAGTGCAAATTTTGTTCTGGCCTTGGGAAGGCATAGGGGTTTTGAGCCCCCAACTTATGTTAATTTCTGCTCGTTTTGAGTTTGACTCGGTTATTTATTGTAATTTCTGTTCGTTTTGGGTTTCATTTATTTATCGATGCTGATTTGTGGTAGTTTCACGCTTGGTAGATCATTTGATTTTATTTTTGCTAATTTTTTGTTTAATGGAGTTCTTTACTTTTCTTTGAAAAACTTATTTTTTGGAAAAAGTTTTTTTTAATTATTCTGGAAAGGAGCTAGAGCTAGTATAGAAATATATCTATAAAAATGAATTACATTTTTTTTTTGCACGGTAAGCAGAGCACACTGAAGTTGAAGTAGCCTTAAACTTTGACTTGAAACTTCATAACTCGACCATTTCTTTCAGAAAAGAATTTTGGAGGGTTATTCCATGTTGATAAGAAAAGAGGGTAAAGGTGCAGTTTAATTCCCCCTGTAGTGTAGGGCGCAAGAGCCCTATGGTAAAGGTGCAGGTTAGTTCTCCCTGATAAAAACAACTTATATCAGCAGATACAAAGAAGAAGCCCATTTGCGGCATTCTGTGGGACCCCAAGGTCAAATTCTAGTATCAGATCCCGCGAGTGGCAGTTTACGCTCGTCAAGTTCTGGCTGTACCAGCCACAAGTGCCCCAGCTAAACGGCTTTTTAGCACGACAGGACTGATAGTGACTGCAAAAAGATCAATGGCTCCAAGCAGAGTGAACAAACTCACTTTTGTTACATCAATTGTAACTGAAGTGATGTAACCGCTGATTTAAAATTTTTGGTGTTTTTAAGCAATGGTATCTGATTTGTATACAGTGTTTTTTTTTTATGTTGTTATTTGTTGTTTTTTTCTTCACTTCCTTTTCGTATGTATTTGATGAACAGGAGATGTTTGAACTTCAAACTTTGAAAGTTATGTAAACAGTAGCCGAAATCATTAACAACAAGAAAATGACTAAACACGGGATTTTATAGGAACAATGCGATGTTAAACATAAACACAGCATAGGTTTCCCAGGGTCTAGTGACTAAAAATGAGAATTCTACTTGGTCTGATCGACGGTGAACATAAACACTTTCTGCACGGCCCAACAAATTCTTGTTTTGTCATATTGTTCTCTTATGTTTTTAGCAAACCATTTAATAATCCTTATCCTTACTAAAATCAAGTTGAGGTTGAACGTGCTTGGTGAAGTGGAATATTTATTGTTATTTTTAATCAGAAAATCGGCACGCCGCCAGAAAAATTCAGCGCACCTGGCGGCGCGCCGCCGCCGATACTAAATCACACATTCGCCGCCGTCATGTCGGCTTGGCGCGGCTTCAGGGACTAGTTTTGACTACATCAGACAACTCAATCGCAAATTCTGAAGGGTGACATGGACCTGTTTTCTTTAAAGCTACTAGGTCTATTTTGATGCTTAGATTTTGGCTGAAGTTAATTAAGCTGAATGAAGACAGACTAGCTAGAACTGCACAGAAAGAGATGCTAAAGAATGGTTCGAAAACTTCGATGTCATTTCAGATTAAATCAATACTAGAAAGAGTGGAAAAGCCTAATTCATGGAATGATGGTCTTGGTCCTTGTGATTTACCTATAGATTTAGAAAGCCAGATACAATTTATTTAAAGGGTCAAGAAATTCAGTACTGTCAGAGGCTAATTGGCAATTCATCCGCATTAAAACCCTATAATCTGGAAAATTCTAGTTTTGGAGGGGAAGTTCATTTTAAATTTAAGATATTGGGCAAGGTTTTTTGTCGAAGGAAACAACAAACGGCAAATTGCCTTCCAATATAGAACAGGCATAATACATTTGATAGACAGATCGTGATTCCTAAAGGACGGTATGCTTATCTCTTCTCTATGGAGGAAGAAGAAGATTTGGACCATTTTCTCCAAAATTACCCGGAGCTTTCTGATTCCGGGGGTAAAAACTTACATGAGATTGATTTGCTACTTCCTGATATTCTTGAAAGTAGAAACCAGACAAAAATTACCCGAGATAGATGCTTAAAAAGAAGGGACAGTTTATGCTATTAAGTCTTTTTGTTTCTAGAACAGACATTTTTAGGTTTGAATTTGTGTTTTGTAATTTGTTTTTTTTTAGTGATATCCTTGTTTTGTACACATTTTTCTGCACATATGTCCCCTGGGCTTTTGAAATACACCGATCTATCAATTCATTTTCACTCCTGAATGGCTCGCTAAGGGCATTTAGGATATATAGTGGAAAACTACAGCATTGTGATGTTTTCTGACCCACAACTGAAGCATTTGCTCCCTAACTCTTTACAAGTTCTCCTTCGAACATTTTATGCGAAATAAAAAGCGGCAAAAAAATACATACTATGATTTGTTGTACTATGCAAAAAATGTGGGAATTTGGGAGCACTGAAATTATACGAGTGAGTTATTGGGGAGTAAAAGTAAGTTAAGAGCATAAAATAATAATTTAAGTTTATTTATTAAATTTGAAATATTAAGCTTTACATACAATTGTAAACTGTTTATAGTTTGAAATCATTTGTATTTTTGCTATTTTGCCATTAATATATTATACGATGAAATTTTATCGATATTGGTATTAGTTGCTGACAAAGCTCTCAACCTTGTAAAAAATGATCAACTATTGTTACTAGGAATTTCACATGATATCATGACAAAATGTTTTGTCTAATGTAAAATTACATCTTATTTTAATTTAATCCCTTTCGACTCTTAAAAAAGTAACAGGAAGTTTTAATTCCCAATAAAATAAGTCCCCTCCTAATTTGTTTACGACCAGTCTTTCCATTAGAAGTCAACCAGAAGAAAAAACAATGTCGCTCATAACGGCCACGTTACTCTTTAATAAGTGCCACAGGGTGGGGGGGATTGATTGTTGAATGTCATCGCTTTTAAAACGGTGCCACCCATGGAAAGAATAAGTTTCACACAAAGGTTAATAGTACGATTTGTTAAAATTTTAAGAAAAACATTCATAAATACGGCATCAAACAGCATCTTAACGCGCTAAGACTCAAATGCTAGTAATTGGCATTTAAAAGTCAAGCTACTTAAAGTGTTCACTTGCGTCCCCGATTTTTTAAGTAGCCTAATAGGTTTTTATTTTTTGTCTTCTTACCATAATGATAGCGAGTTGTTGAGGAAATGACGTCGGTAGCGGGGTTGTGTCCTATGGAACGCGGTAAAGTCTGACGGAGAGCATGGAATCAAATGGCAAGGTAAGACTCTCCTAGACTTAGATTATCCAGATGATACCTCAACTGAACTGCAATTACTATCAGTTACGAAAACTATGCATGTGAGACATTTGCAAATTCATACTATCCCACCACCCATATAATAGAGACGCTCAAAAATTACATCCCGACTGATATTGGAACCCTGTTCCTTGTAATCTTAAGAAAAACTTGACACCCAGACACCTATGTCGGGGTGGGGGAGCTTTTGGCACAAAATCAACCCAAAAATAACTCACACAATAGATACTTTGGTTAGTTTATAGATTTGATGGTTTGAAGTCGATTGGTTTACCTCAAAATTTTCATTAAAAAACAAGAAACAATCAGCACAATAGTAGAATTAGTTCAAGTTTTGTACATCAGCACACATAATTATAACTATTTACTTTCTTGCGTAGCTTTTGAAACATATTTTTTCTTTTCTTTAGACAGTTAAAATACAGTGCCTTTAATGTAATTCATTCACTTTTGCTGTTTCCCAAATAAAAATGATGATGAAAAAATGATGACATTCGTATATCGAAACTGTCAAGACTATCGACATCTGATACGAAAAGCATTGATGTTCGTGGCATCATGTCGAGTGTTGGGCTACAGTATTCAATGAGGATTAGTTGCTAAATCATTTGTCAAGTATTGTTCATTTATAAATTAGTTTAATTTTTTAATTGCTGGATGTGACATTCTGTCATCATAGTGAATATCAAAGCCTACAGTACATAGTATTATGTAAATCTTTTCCCCATTTCTTTTCTTTGGCTTGCTATACGAATGTTCGTTGCAGTCACCTGAAACTGACACAGCGCAAAGTGGTGTCGACTTCATGGCTGTGTTTATATGAAGGGCCACCACTTCTTGAGAGAGAAAGCCTTATAGCAGTAGATATTAACAACAGTTGCCAGAAGGTCTAGCCCAGAATTGTCGGTGACCAAACAATCAATCCGTTTTTTGTTGTCTTTATAATTCTCTCCAGATGCAAAGCCATCGCTTGATAATGATAGACTTTTCGTGATTTTAACAGTAATTTCCTTCTCAGTTTTGATATATTAACATCGATACTATCATATCGATATATAAACATGCTGACATCATCAATATATTAACACATCGATATACATTAACAGCGATATAATCGATGATAATCATCAGTTTTGATGTATTAACTCCAGTTTCCTTCGTGAAAAACGTCCAAGACCGAAAAGAAATATAACCCCATATCGCCTCCCTACAGGGAATATTCTCACCCTTGGGAACGAGAGGTTAGTAAAATATCACCTCCCTACAGGGAATATTCTCACCCTTGGGAACGAGAGGTTAGTAAAATTTTTAAGTAAGCAGGAGGGAGTCAGACGCGTAATAAAGATACATTTCAAGTACCAAATAAATGGGTTTATTTTAACCTAATCCTTAGGAAGGAGTATTCCCCCACAATGCCCCTCTTTGTAAGCAAGTATGGTCCTTACCTATACTTTTCGACAATTGTTATTGCTTTTGGATGGCTTGAACAATACTGAATATGAACTGTCTTCAGATGAGGCGCTTGTGAAAGAAAAACTCTTCCAAATCGAGGTGTTCCTGATTTGCTCCCCATCATTTCTTCTAAGGCATGAAGCATGTTGTTATGAATACGAATGACTTCCTCATAATTTGCCACCAATTGTGCATAATCAGCTTGGGGTAATCTGGCAAAAAGTAACAAGTTGATTATTAAATAGCCCGATTAGCAGCAAAAAAAAACAATCTCCATAGTAAAATAAATTATGTAAATAATAATAGAATAATGATAAAAAAAATTAAACATATGAAACAATAATAACAATACTTCTTCAACACAACTGCAAAGTGGTATAGGAACTAAAATCTAAAGCTGAGTTCACACAGTTGCATTCGTTTTATGACACAGAACAGGTCACACTTAACGTAGGCCTATAAAAGAAAAGCTCAAACCATTCACCCTAAACTGGTTTAGACAGCCATTAAAAACCAGAAACTGACAGCAGTGATATTCAGGTGTCAGAATAAAAACAATTTAAACTAAATTTAGAGTTAATAAATGTGCAATTTCACAGTATGAGCAAAAAAAATCACAAAATAGTAATTTCTAATTCATGAAAGTGAAAACAAAAATCTTTTATAGCACAGTGGTAGAGATAACCAAACAAATAGTGCTGCCAATGCCCGCCCTCTTGATTGAACATTATTTTATTCTTCTTCTTGTTTGGACTGTTAGAAAGAAGCTGCTGCATAATCTGGTCACCTGAATCGAAGTCCAGGAAATATTGCTGCTTCCAGGGTGTTATACTTTCTCTATGTATTTATAATTTAGGGTTCAACAGTAAAACTAGATATTTTCATCCCGTGTACTGATATTAAACATACAGTTCGGCCATAGAAATACGAAAGGCCTTAAGTGACACATCGGTCAAAAATGAATTGTATATCGATACTACTAAAATCAGGCAACGCTCGATCGATTGATTTAATCTGCATGCGCGTATACTCTTTCGTTCTCGAGATATTTCAGTTTAAAATCCACTCAAAATGCGTTATAACCAAATTTCGACCAGTTTTGCAGACCAAAAAGCGTTAAGTGCACGACTCTTCCACAGTCATGAACATAACGCCTTTTAAACCGTAAAACCGTCGACAACAGTTTTCGCTTATCCAGAACATTTTGGAAAATATCACTTAAGGCCTTTTGCATTTCCATGGCCAAGTTTAGAGATGGCGTGTTAAACACGTGCTTTATGAACGAAGTGGTTCAATCCCTATGCATGGAAAAAATACAAATAAGTTATGAACAATGTAGAGTACAATGTAAATTATTGCAGCAAAGTATGGTGGAAAACTCATCACTTTGCATCCTAAGAGTACGGACACTAAAGAACAAAGAGAAAAGCATTTAAAGCGTTTTTACTGCGCTTGTATAAGCAAATTGTAGACAAAAGGCTTTATGAAGACGTATTGAAAACAATCCTGTACAACAAAATGGTTCAACCTTGATGTACAGCAAACAAAAACGCCACAGGATAAATGCAATGCACGACAATGACAATTATAGCTATGTGGTGCAGAGCTCCTCATTATACGGCGTAAAAGCCAGGGGCAGATCCAGGATTTTTTTTAGAGGGGGGGGGGGGGCACAAAATAGGTTGATCCGATAAACTTGCGTTAGGAGCAAACTTGCGTAAATTACACTACTTTAGAATATGTTAGGGGGGCATGCGCCCCCTCACCCTCCCCCTGGATCCGCCACTGTTAAAAGCATAGATGTGGAAGACCAAAAAAGAAACATCACGACATTTTTTGCTGAAAAGACTCAAGAGATCTTTAGGTTTACAGCTTAATGATGAGGTGCCCAACACAACCCTTTTTAATGAATGGGTTCAATCTCGATGCAAACCAAATGACAATACAAAGAAGTCAATACCGTGCACAAAGTTAATGAATGTAGCAAAGTATGCTGCACATACTATTACTGTATGGCGCTCAAGTACAGGCACAATAGAAGAAAATAAAGGAAAATGGTTCAGTTTCCTGAACTTCATGAATGAACTGGTTCAGTTCTGGTGCATGATGTTTACTAATCTGCCAAGATCAATACACTGCACAAAAGCAATGGTTGCAGCTAAGTATAGTTAACAACTCATCACTGAACGGCGCTGAAGCACAAATCCTAAGGATCAAAGAGAACAATACATAAACTTTTTGTTGAACGTGTAATTAGTGATAAGATAACAATGACAATTCTTCATGAGCAAAGTTGTTCAATCTCGGTTACATGACAATTAAATATATAGCCGGATAAATATGGCACACAACAACGATGAATGATTAAAACTAAGTATGGTGTAAAACCCATATTGTACGGCATAAAAGCAGGGAAACTAAGATATGTACGATGTTTTTACCTGAAATTGTTAACAAAATTTCAACGATGAGGTGCCCACACAAATCTTTACAAAGTGGTTAAATCCCAATGTAAAGCAAAAACAAATACAGCATGATACATACGATTCATGACAACAATCATTGAAGTTAAGCGTGGTGCACAACTCCTGACTGTAAAGCGCTGTACAACCCAACTCAACAGTATATAGAGCTGAAGCACGGGCATTAAAGAATGAAGAAAAAGATATACATGACGTTTTTTGGTGAAAATGTGTAAGATAATTTTAGCAATGTGGTGATTAAAAAAAAAAAATCATCAACAGTATAGTTCAATCCTGGCAGAAAACAAATAGAGTACAATCAATACAATACACGACAACAAAGATTCTCGTTATATGGTAAAAAAAAACTACACGGCGCACAGTAAATCACTGTATGGTGCTTAAGTTCGGGTACTAAGAAAAGAAAAAAATATGATTTTATACAAATTCTGGGATGATGTGCCCAACATACTTCTTCATGACCAAAGTGGTTCGATCCTGGTGCACGACAAACCCAGACACTGCACGATATATACCATACAAGACAGCTATCATTGAAACTTAGTATGTTGCATATCTCATCACTATACTTTGTTGAAGCAAGAGACCTCAATAATAAATCCAAAAATATATAAGACGTTTTTTATGAAGTTGCTTAAGATGGTCTGACTGCTAAGTGTCAATCCCAATTCTTAATGAAGTAAGCAGTTCAATACTAGCAAACAACAAATACAGGTACGACAAGATCAATATGGTGCACAATAGCAAAGACTGCAGCTAATATGATGCACAAGTCATCGCTATACGTCGCTGAAGCACGGACACTTAAGAACTAAGGGAAGGATACATGAGATTTTTTGATGAAGTTATTCAAGAAAATTTTAGTGACACGGTGCCCAACGCAGGCGTTTATGAACAAATTGACCGAATTTCAGTCAATTTGTGAAGGACGAAAGCATGGCTTCAATGGTAAAGGTAAAGAATACAGCACTGGGCTTTACATTCCCTACCGGCGGTACTTATCTCCGTTTCTTGACCCCTCAGCCAGGAAATGCAATAGTAGGTTGGGGGCCAGCCATCCTGTGCTTTGATACACTCCTCCTGTTTACCTTCCCCAGATTTCTCCAAATACCCATTAGGAGCTGGATCGACTCTGAATAAGCTTACAGAGTCACACTACTAACCCACGTTCCAAACCAAATAATCAGCAACACCAGGACTCGAAATCTATATTGAATGACATCGGATTACAAGTCTAGCACGCTAACAACTCAGTTAAAACGGCTCGTAATGGCTTCAATGAGTTTACAATGTTCTTCAGAGGATTCACAAAGTAACTCAAGAACGACGTTACTAAAGAAAAATTTCAGAGATCCCTGATTAAAACAAGACCATAAAATAGACAATTACGTCAAACCTTTGCGGGCTTCATCACCATTCACCATTTTTTCCGGTACGTTACACTGAGAAAACCTCACGTAAAAATTACTAGGAGAGAGACATCAGACACAATATAAGCCTAATTAAAAATTGGCCATGAACAAAAAGAAAGGTTGATGACAGATGGCATAGACAGATCAGGCTCAGGGAAGAAGAAAGAAAAACTTACAGACTACATTTCTCTAGTGGCTTCAAATATTGTTCAACAAGGTTCTGGCATTCTTTTATAAAGTTCCTCTCAGATTCCGTTATATCATTCATAATTATAATCTGAAAACTCTTCTGTTTTGACTGAATTTCCTGTCCATTGTCTGGTAAAGATGTTGAAATAACGCCGCCTAAAATAGTTGTAATAATCAATATACACAAAATAAATATATCACTTACGCTAAACAAACGGTACATGGAATCTACAGCCATTGATGCCGATTTAGTGCACTCCCGAAAAAATTTGGAAATCGAATCTCTAAACTAGCACATAAAGGAATTAAAATACAGCCTCATAGACATCTCATCTAATTTATCTATATACACAAGAGAAAATAAATATATGCAAGTCGAAGGGAGGGTTCTCCCAAGATCTGAAAACATTAGGCACCCCCCCCCACCCCTTGAATAATATTTGGTCAGGTTTGGCAACTTTGTATTTGTTTTCATTTTGATTTTCGATAAATTTACAATCGAAAGTTCCAAACTATTGGGAAAAAAGAAATCAAAGACAGTCATGTCATAATTATGATTAAATCGACATTCCTGAACTTTCTTACATATGATGGGTAGCATAAACAGTAGAACTATCACGCAAGCCATCTTACAATCTAGAGCCGTGATTCTCAACGTGGAGCATGGCAATATTTAGGTGGGTCATGGACAGGACGTGCACCCTTCGGCTGACTTTACTTCAAAGCTTCTATGTAAAAAAAAAAAAAAAAAAAATTATTGTGTTGCAATGATGTTATACATTACATAAAAGGGGTGTGCGTATAACTGAACCGATGTAACGAAGCTTCTGTGCAACTTAGCCCCTTTTAGCTGAACCCTCGTGCAACTGAACCTCCGTTTAACATGCAACTGAACCTCCCATGTGCAGCTCAACTTACCTGTAACTCAACCCCATTTGACTGAGCCCTCGTGGCAAATGAAACTCCATTTAACTGGGCCCTGTGCGACTCAGACTAGGTGCAACTCAACCCCATTTAATAGAACCCTCGTTTGACTGAGTCCCCGTACAAAAAAAAAAAACATTTAACTAAACCCCCGTTCAACTGGACCCCAATTTATATCAACCCTCTTAAATTTACCCATGTGTAAGTCAACCATATTTAAATTAAGCTTTGTTTCACTGAACTCAACCCAAGACCTAAGAATAAGTTTGAACTAGTATCGATTAGAAGCTCAAAATAGGATTCTTGCTTCATTCGGAGTTTTTAACTTATATTACCAATTTGGCAAGTTAAAATAGTTTGGACCAAAAACAAATAACCGGCAGAGCCGTGATTGCAACTAATTTCTGTCACTGGCAGCCAATGAAAACCTTTCTCTTTCAGGCTGCTGCTTGCGCGTATCTTTTTGTGCAAGGCAAAGTTAATAATTAGTCCATTCAAGTAGGACTTTATTCAGTTTCATTTTAGATGACCAGATTTTGATTTCTTTCCCCACAATTGGTCATATATTATAATTAGTTTTTTTTTAAATGTGTGAATGAGGAGGAGGGAGGGTCACTGAGTTTGGGCCTCAGCTCTAAGATTACAAGTAGGTTTTACTCTTGTCGGACTTAAATTTTAATAGGATGTATCCCTAGTCTAGGAATCAACTTAAGTCAGAAAGAATTTCAAGAAAAATTGAGAGCTATTGAGAAGAAAATAAAGTTTAACAGGCTCAAAAATTTCTGCAAAAAAAAAACCTAAAGGAATAGTGTGACGGTAGTGATTATTATAATTGTAAATGGTTTGAATAGCGAACCAATCATCTATTATTTGGAAGTTTCAGATTAAGTATGCTATGTAACATGAAATCAGTCACCAGTTAATACACACCTTTATGGGGCGGGGGAAATAAAACACTAATTCTGAGAACCTCAGAAGGTTATCCATTTCAGTGCCCCTACGATGTCCCAGTGACCGGCTAGTGCTGGGGAAAAAAGAGAAACAAAAAGAAGACACGTTCGGGTATTAAGCACTTTTTCGGAATTTACAAGAGTTTGTTTCATAATTTTAGTGTTGACATGAAAATGAATAGCTTCTATCATTGACGAATCAGCATTGTATTCGGATGAATTTTTTTCATTTGGTAGTTTTTTGTTTCAAAACCTTTTTTTGGCTATCCACTTGCAAAGGTGACTGGGAAGGGGAGTATTTAAAAGGGGGATTTTAAACACCAGTTAAAGGATTTTCGAATATGGAGATTTCAGTGGAAGACTTTTTATGGTTTCAAGCCCTTACCCTCCAGAAATGTCATTAAAATTGGATTTTGGTGCCATAAGGCATTATATGATGGTGTTGTCATGAGGAAACTAGAAAAAGCGTGAAAATGTGAATATTAGATTTCAAATAATATTAAACACTTCTCTACGATATTCTAGTGCCCAATCAGTACTGGAGAAATAAAACAGAAAAGGGACACTTGCCAGTGTTTCCGGCTCTTTTCAAAGTTCCTAGAAAATTTTTCCGAAATAAACATTTACTATCAATTTAAATTATAGCTATCATTGCTGAATCAGCATTAACGACAGGTTTTTCGTATGAGATAGTGTTTCTTTTTTTAATGGGTCTTTAAGATTTTGGCTATTACGAGCTTTCACTGTATTAGGGTACAGCTATTGCTGCAACTATGACCTTGAAGTTGGTTTTTAGCCCTAGGGCTGAGAAGCTCTGCTAATTTTTAAATACGCATGACAGAATGATAAATTGTTGTTTTTTAAATGGGGCAAATAGTTTTACGTCGAAGCAGTATAAAAGAAAAGACATAGAAGAATTAACTAATAAATAAAGACCATGTCATTCTAGTCAGCTTTTGTCACTTCCGACAAAACGGGTGTGGTTATTTATTGATTTGAGGGGGATTTAGCTGAAAGTGGTTGATTTGAATGGGGTCGAGATGAATGTGCTTGAGTTGTATGGATATTAAGTTGAGTGACGGTTCAGTTGAAAGTGGGAATAGTTGCACGAGGGTTAAGTTTTACAGGGTTTAGTTGCACGAGGGATCAATTAAAAGGGGGTTGAGTTGCATGAGGGTTCAGTTGAATGGGGGTTGAGCTTGACCAGGGTTCAGTTAAAAAGGGGTTCAGTCTCACGGAGGTTGAGTTGCGCGAGGTTTCAATTGCACCTGGGGTCAGAGGCAGGAGAGTTCAGTTACAGAAGGTTTCAGTTGTAGTGCAACCTATAAAAGTGTTGTATTCAGACAAATTAATATAAAAAAAGCCTAGAATACGATCCAAAAATAGATACCAAGTTAATGGGCTTTTAAGCTTCCTTCAGATGAACATACGTAAAATTTTGAATAACAAAATTTAAATGCGACCAGGGGGGGGATCAGGACTTTAGAAATGTCTTGGTGGGACATGACACGAAATCGGTTGGGAACCACTGATCTAGAGAGACATAAAATTAATGTGGATTTCAGCAGAGGAATCATAGTTCCAATACACAGCTGAAATAAAATATTTCAGCTTCAGTTAAATATACTCATCTATTCTTAGCCACCAGTCACTCATAATCAGTCAAAGCGCATTATAAAGTATAAGAGTATCTATGCTCTTGTTCTTCACTAGATAGATATAAATCATAGATAGTTTACAGGTAAATCTAAGGCAACCCAGTCTTCAGTCTCCCCCCTCCCTCTCTTCTAAAACAAAAAATATAATATAATTATAAACTTATGTAGAATTTTGGGAAAAAAACATTTTCTGACAAAAATACTATTTTTCCGAACCGAATCTGCCAAGATTCGCCAAGGCTTGCCCCTCCCCTTTCTCCTGATAAATGTTTGCAGTCATCCTTGGCTTCTAAGAAATCTGAGGCCAGCTAAGACATGGCCAGTTGCACTGAAAATGCTATCAAAGTAATATAAATGAAGAGCCACAAATAATCAAAGTATATAATCTCTAAATAGAGGCAGCATTCCAAGAATAATATACAAATAATTTTATATCTGAAAAATTGAAAACACAAAAGTTTAGCACCGTTTTATGCATACTGCAGAAGCAACATCAGAATTTTAACCTATATACTACATTTTATACATAGTTGTTGTATTGCAAATACAAGCTGACTAATATTTTTGGGGGGAGGTGTGAGCTATCTAATGAAAAAGATAGCCAAATTTGGAACAAGGTTTGGGCTTTAGCTGGCTAATATATAGCCAATTGCTCTGAAAATACTATCAAAGTAATATAAATGTAGAGTCACAAATAATAAAAGTAAATAATCTCTAACTACTGGCAGCATTCCAATAATAATATACAAAAAAATTTATATATGTAAAAATGAAACACAAAAGTTTAGCGCCAGTTTATGCATACTACAGGAGC
The DNA here is from genome assembly GCA_027921565.1 of Artemia sinica. Lineage (NCBI taxonomy): Eukaryota > Metazoa > Arthropoda > Branchiopoda > Anostraca > Artemiidae > Artemia > Artemia sinica. The sequence goes on along the minus strand of CM051271.1, from coordinate 15,454,335 downwards.
AACGTCAGAATTTTAACCTATACAGGTTTATACTACATTTTATATATAATTTTTATATTGCAAATACAAGCTGACTAATATTTTTTTTTGCGGGGGGGGGGGGGGGGGGGGGGTTGTGAGCTATCTAATGAAAAATATAGCCAAATTTGGAACAAGGTTTGTGCTTTAGCTGGCTATTGATAAAACAATGTTATTATGACACCCAGGAACAAAAAACAAGGGAGGATATATATTATCTCACATATAAAGATAGTATATATATATATATATATATATATATATATTCAAGTCTTCTTGAATCAAAAAGAGTCAAAATCATACTACTAACACCATTAACAATGAAAAATACCTGTAGGTTTGAATTCTTTCACATAATTAGCAGGAAACCAGCCAGTCTTCCCATTTAAAGTTCCTTCCCACCAACCTCCATCTTCTTTCTGTGTAACAGTGATTACCTCACCCTTTTTGAAATTTAACTGAAAAGAAAACATTATTAAGATCTAGAAGATTTTATCGTACTAATTTTAAGTACTGACTAAAAAAAAAAAAAAAAAAAAAAAAAAAAAAAAAAAAAAAAAAAAAAAAAAAAAAAAAAAAAAAAAAAATTGTCATACACAAATAAGTAAGCATAAAACAAAAAATAAATCAACAGAACCGATATCACACTGGTTTGAAGACTTGTAGCATTCTAAAAATAGCAAAACAAAATTTTTTTGAATGTTTTTGAGATCCAAAGCCTGTGTTTTTTAGAACATAATCAATAGTCAAAACTTAGACCAAAACCCCGTTGACATCTCCCATTTCCTAACTGCTGTAATTATGTAACCCTCAACAATAAATCAATTTAAAAATTACTTGCCGCAGCCTTTTTTTTTAATTAAAATTTGTGGCACCAAGCACAATTAAACATCTGATTTGTCTTCGTTGCCTCTGATTGAATCTTATTTTGAAAGAGTAAACAGAGATACTTTTGGGGATAACTTCCTCAGGAAGATCATTCCTGATCGAGGTGCAATATCAGTTGAAGCTGTTCTTCCAGTACTCTGTTCTTGGCTTGCCAGCCTCAAGATAATAGAACCAAGCAGTGTACCTACGTGTCTGTCTTAAAAAAGAAGGTGTCAGCATAGTGCAGTAAGTGAATTCTTCAATCAATAGCTGCTGAGTCCCAAGCCTGGATAAAGAATGAGGGTTTTGTGGTGGTCTAGCAACCTGCCCTTAGAAAAATTTATGCTATAGAAACATCCAAGAAGAGCTAAAGTTTTTTTGTTTGTGTTATGATTGCCCAATCTAATAATGACCATGGACCATACCCGGATACCCGACAATAACAACATTGGTAAGTCCCCGGATACAATTCTTGAAAGCAAATTGCCCCATAAAACTTGGTTTTTGGATTGTCAGAACCATAGCCCAACCATCAAAAAATGCAAAGATTATGAAAGAAATGCATAATTATGGCCTGGATACCGTATACTAGTGCTCTCTGAGGTCCGTTGGACTGGAGCAATCAAACAAAACCTAGATAAGGGGCATACTATCCTGCACAATGGCCTCAAGAATAAGAAAGTAGCGGATTTGGCCATAATGCTCTCCAAAACAGCTTCAAAGCTTTGACAAAATGGACCCCCATTGACGAAAGGATTACCACAGCTCGATTTGCGGGTAACAATGCAAAGCTAACCATAGTAGCATGCTACTCACCAGCAAAGGACGTGGATGATGCAGTGAAAGATAGCTTCTACAACACAATTCAAGCAGCGACAAAAGACATTCCCAGTCATAATTTAATTTGTTTTGCAGGTGACTTCAATGCAAAAATGGGAATGACCGATCTTATTGCCTAGAGGTCTTTGGACGCAAAGAACGTTTATCAGAGAGATAAACGAAAACGGAACACTTCTAGCGGTTCCAAGTTTGCACATAAGAAAATCCATGCGTATTCTTGCAACTCCCCTGACAGGAGAATGCATAATCAAATTGACAAGCTTTTGATCAACAGAAAATGGAAGTCCAGTCTTCAAGATGTGAGAGCTTTCAGAGGTGCTGACGTGGCGTCTGATCATGCCCTAATGATAGCAAGGATAGCATTGAAGCTAAAGACCAGACAGCCGATCAGGTCCAAAGTAAACCCAACCATCGACTCCTCGAAGCTTTCCACTGCGGCAGTTCAAAATGAGTTTGTAGTTACAATCTCTAACGAATTTGAAGCCCTCTTTTTAGATGTTGACACTGAGTCAACCTGGAACATCATCAAAGAGGTTTATAATCAGACGGCTGCCACTACGCTGGGGTACGCCAAGAGACCCAAAGACCAAATGATACCAGAGAACCTGGAACCTGACTGGTGAGCGCCGTAACTTAAAGCAGCAGCTCCTAGAAGGTGATGAAAATAGTGACACACTTCTGAAAAACCAAGTGTACAGAGACCTAGATAAACAAGTCAAAAGGAGCGTAAGGGATAGCATTGAAGCTAAAGACCAGACAGCCGATCAGGTCCAAAGTAAACCCAACCATCGACTCCTCGAAGCTTTCCACTGCGGCAGTTCAAAATGAGTTTGTAGTTACAATCCCACCCAGCGCATCCGCCAGATATCCCTGCAACCCCTTTTTTGAACCTCCAAATCAACAGTGAAGAACCTTGTGATGTAAAAGTTTGAGAGGCAATCTTTTGGATAAAAAAAAAAACTGCCATGGCGGAGGAAGCGGTGAAACATGGTGACTCCAGAGCCGTATACAAGATTACCAATGAAATTGTGGGGAAATGCCGAAACGTAAATGGACCAGTTAAAGATGCAAATGGCAATATTGTCTCAGACCCATCAGAAATACCTGTAGTATGGACCTTGCATTTTGAGAAGATTCTGAACAGACCCCACCCAGCGCATCCGCCAGATATCCCTGCAACCCCTTTTTTGAACCTCCAAATCAACAGTGAAGAACCTTGTGATGTAAAAGTTTGAGAGGCAGCCCGCAAGCTGAAGAATAGCAGAGCAACAGGAACTGAAAGAATAACAGTCAAGATGATAAAAATATCACTGAATACTTGTATTAATGTGTCGCTTAAACTTTTGCTAGTATCTGGACAAACAGCACGGTTTCCGGCCTTCCCGCTCTTGCACGGATCTTATCTACACACTATGGATGATGATTGAGGAATGCAATGAATGGCAAGAAAAAATATACCTAATTTTCGTGGACTTCAAGAAAGCCTTTGACTCCATTGATCGAGACTCGCTGTGGAAAATCCTGCAATACTATGGAATTCCTGATAAAACAGTGGCCCTAATTGTTGCATCATAGGCAGCGCAATCGCGCTGCCTAAGTAAAGAACGATGTTGGCACAATGCATTATCATTTTTTTGTTTTCGTTTTTTCCATACCAGGGCACTTCGTATCGAAGGAGTTGTCGTAGAAACTTGGAAAAGGGCTCATTCGATTGGAAATTGGAACGGCTAGTGCCCTTTTTAATAATCAAAAGTGAATGGAAGGCAACTAGGCCCCCCCAGCCCATCATTCCCCAAAAAACATCCAATCAAAATTTTGAGATAGCCCTTTTGTTCAGCGTAGTGGATTTCTAAATAGAAAATATGTTTTTGAGGAGGTCACTCCCCCAAAACCCCCAGGGTAAGGGTTTTAAGTTATGCCCTGAGGGCACATAAGAACGATGTTGGCACAACGTATTATGTATTATTTTTTCCTTTAGATTAGGGCACTTCGTATCGAAGAAGTTGTCGTAGAAACTTCAAAAAGGGCTCATTCAATTGTAAATTGGAGTAAATTGTGCCCTTGTTAATAGTCGAAAGTGATTGGAAGGCAACTAACACCTATTCCACGCCCACCATTTCCCGAAACACATCCAATCAAAATTTTGAGATAGCCATTTTGTTCAGCGTAGTTGATTTCCAGATAGAAAATATGTTTTTGAGGAGGTCACTCCCCCACAACCCTAGGCAAGGGTTTTAAGTTATGCTCTGGGGGCATATAAGAACAATATTGGCACAATGTATTACTTATTATTTTTTTCCTTTACACCAGGGCAGTTCGTATCGAAGAAGTTGTCGTAGGAACATCGAAAAGGACTCATTCAATTGGAAATCGGAGTGGCTTGTGCCCTTTTTAATAGTCGAAAGTGATAGGATGGCACCTAACACCCCTTCCACACCCACCATTTCCCGAAACACATCCAATCAAAATTTTCAGATAGCCATTTTGTTCAGCATAGTTTATTTCCAGAAAGAAATTATGTATTTGAGGGGGACCCTCCCCCACAGTCCTCAGGGCAAGGGTTGTAAGTTATGCCCAGGAGGCATATAAGGTTTTTGCAGAAAGCGCAATCGCGCTGCCTAAGTAAAGAACGATGTTGGCACAATGTATTATTTATTTTTTTGTTTTCTTTTTTTTCTATAACAGGGCACATCGTATCGAAGGAGTTGTCGTAGAAACTTGGAAAAGGGCTCATTCGATTCGAAATTGGAACGGCTAGTGCCCTTTTTAATAGTCAAAAGTGATTGGAAGGCAACTAACACCCCTTCCACGCCCAGCATTTCCCGAAACACATTCAATCGAAATTTTGAGATGGCCATTTTGTTCAGTGTAGTTGATTTCCACATAGAAATTATGTTTTTGAGGAGGACACTCCCCCACAGCTCTCAGAGCAAGGGTTGTAAGTTATGCCCTGGGGGCATATAAGGTTTTTATAGAAAGCGTTGTCGTAGAAACTTCAAAAAGGGCTCATTCGATTTGAAATTCAAAGGGCTAGTACGCTTTTTAATAGTTGAAAGGGATTGGAGGGCAACTAACCCCCCTCTCACGCCCACCTTTTCCCCAAACCCATCCAATAGAAATTTTGAGATAGCCATTTTGTTCAACGTAGTTAAAAGTTCCGGAAATTAGGTCTTTGAGGATGACACCCCCCCCATAGCCCTCAGGGCAAGGGTTGTAAGTTATGCCATGGGGGTATACAAGGTTTTTATAGAAAGCGTTGTCGTAGAAACTTCAAAAAGGGCTCATTCGATTGTAAATTGAAATTGCTAGTGCCCTCTTTAATAGTCGAGAGTGATTGGATGGCAACTAAAACCCCTTCCATGCCCACCATTTATCCAAACATATCCAATCAAAATTTTGAGATAGCAATTTCGTTCAAAGTAGTTTAGAGGTCCTGAAAATATATCTTTGAGGATGAAACTCCCCCCACAGCCCTCAGGGTAAGGGTTGTAAGTTATGCCCTGGGGGCATACAAGGTTTTCATTGAAAGCTTTGTCATATAAACTTGTAAAAGAGCTCATTCAATTCGAAATACAAAGGGCTAGTGCCCTTTTTAATAGTCGAAAGTGATTTGAGGGCAACTAACCCCCCTCTCACGCCCACCTTTTCCCCAAACACATCCAATCAAAATTTTTAGATAGCCATTTTATTCAACGTAGTTGAAAGTCTTAGAAATTAGGTCTTTGAGGACGATAGCCCCCTCAGAGCCCTCGGGGCAAGGGTTGTAAGTTATGCCCTAGGGGCATATAAGTTTTTTTTTATAGAACGCGTTGTCGTAGAAACTTCTAAAAGGAATCATTCGATTGGAAATTGAAAGGGCTAGTGCCCTTTTTAATAGTCGGAAGTGATTGGAGGGCAACTTACACCCCTCTCACGCAGACCATTTCCACAAACACGTCCAATCAAATTTTGAGATAGCAAATTTCTTCAACGTAGTTGAAAGTTCTGGAAATTAGGTCTGTGAGGATGACCCCCCCCCCGCCCTCAGCGCATGGGTTGTAAGTTATGCCCTGGGGCATATGAGCTTTTTATTGAAAGCGTTGTCGTAGAAACTTCAAAAGGGCTCATTCGACTAGAAATTTAAAGAGCTAGTCCCTTTTTTAATTGTTGAAAGTGATTGGAGAGCAACTAACGCACCTCTCACGCCCAATATTTCCCCAAACATATCCAATCAAATATTTGAGATAGCCAATTTGTTTAATGTAGTTGAAAGTTCTGGTAATTAGGTCTTTAGGATGACAACACCCTCACAGCCCTCAGGGCAAGGGTTGTAGTTTATGCCCTTGGAACATATAAAGTGTTTAAAGAAAGCTTTGTCGTAGAAACTCAAAAAGGGCTCATTCGATTGAAAATTGAAAGGGTTAGTGCCCTTTTTAATAGTCGAAAGTGATTGGAAGGCTTGACATTTTTATAGTAAAGATCGATATGGGTACAATGTATTATCATTTTTTTGTTTTTGTTTAGACCAGGGCACTTCGCAGGGCCGTATCCAGGACTTTTGTTCAGGGGGGGGGGGTTTACTAATTTTTGACTCACTTTTCGGCTAATTCTACTGATTTTTACCTAGGTTTTACTAACTTTCGACTTATTTTCGAGTCGGTCAAAAATTTCGGGGGGGGGGGGGGTTCAAACCGGGTAACCCCCCCCCCCTGAATACGGCCTTGGCACTTCGTATCGAGGGAGTTATCGTAGGAACTTCGAAAAGGACTCATTCAATTGAAAATAGAAAGGGCTAATGCCCTTTTTAGTTTTAGAAAGGCAACTAGTCCCCCTCGCACGCCCACCTTCCCATTTGCCTTTATGTTTAAAAACTAAATGTTGCCTTAAGATTAAATCAAAATGCACTGTGTTAATGCTAATTCTCAATAAGGCATCTCAGCAGTATCCCAAGAACGACTGAGGGTATTATGTTCAAACTTTCGGGGCTACTTCTGCTCTTAAAATTTAACCAAATCAAAATAGCGTAAGTGTATCAAAGCTATCAAAGAAAGTAAACAGATTTTTTGCGAATAGTATCAATTTTTCTATTTCAGGTCAACTAGAGGAGGCATGAAACAAAATTCAACACTACTATTTGTGTCCAGATTTTTAAAAGGGTGTATGTTGTTAAAAATTGCTGAAAATTTTTCTCCAGCATACAAATAGCAGGCCAAGCTATAAAGTCTTAAAAAACGAAAAGATTTAAATTATTATTTTCTTCTTCCCTGAAAATACAATGTCAATATAAAACGCACATAAATTAATTAAAAAAAAACTTTTTCTACAAAATAAGTTTTTCAAAGAAAAGTAAAGAACTCCATTAAACCAAAAATGAGCAAAAATAAAATCAAATAATCTACCAAGCGTGAAACTAACACAAATGAGCATCGATAAATAAATGAAACCCAAAACGAACAGAAATCATAGGCAGCGCAAGCGCTGCCTAAGTAAAGAACGATGTTGGCACAATGTATTATTTTTTTTTTTTTTTTTTTTTTCCATACCCGGGCACTTCGTCAAAGGAGTTGTCGTAGAAACTTCGAAAAGGGCTCATTCGATTGGAAATTGCAGTGGCTAGTGCCCTTTTTAACAGTCGAAAGTGATTGGAGGGCAACTAGCCTCCCCCCCACGCCCATCATTCCCCAAACACATCCAATCAAAATTTTGAGATAACCATTTTGTTCAGGGTAGTTGATTTCCAGAAAAAAAATATATTTGAGGAGGACACTCCCCCACAACCTTCAGGGCAAGGGTTTTAAGTTATGCCTTGAGGACATATAAGAACTATGTTGGAACAATGTATTATTTATTATTTTTTTTCCTTTAGAGCAGGGCACTTCGTATCGAAGAAGCTGTCATAGAAACTTCAAAAAGGGATCATTCAATTGGAAATTGGAGTGGCTTGTGGCCTTTTTCATAGTCGAAAGTGATTGGAAGGCAACTAACACCCCTTCCACGCCCACCATTTCCCCAAACACATCCAATCAAAATTTTGAGATAGACATTTTATTCAACGTAGTTTTAAGTTCTGAAAATTAGGTCTTTCAGGATGACAACCCCCCAACAGCCCTCAGGACAAGGGTTGTAAGTTATGCCATGGGGGCATATAAGGTTTTTGTAGAACGCGTTGTCGTAGAAACTTCAAAAAGGGCTCATTCGATTGGAAATTGAAATGGCTAGTGCCCTTTTTAATAGTCGAAAGTGATTGGAAGGCAACTAACACCCCTTCCACACCCACCATTTCCCCAAACAAATCCAATCAAAATTTTGAGATAGCAATTTTGTTCCACGCAGCTTAAAGTTCAGGAAATTATATCTTTGAGCAGGACACTCCCCCTACAGTCTTCAGGGTAAGGGTTGTAAGTTATGCCCTGGGGGCATATAAGTTTTTTTTATTGAAATCTTTGTCGTAGAAACTTGAAAAAGAGATCTTTCGATTGGAAATTCAAAGGGCTAGTGCCCTTTTTAATAGTTGAAAGTGATTTGAGGGCAGCTAACCCCCTCTCGCGCCCACCTTTTCCCCAAACACATCCAATCAAATTTTTTAGATAGCCATTTTATTCAACGTAGTTAAAAATTTTGAAAATTAGGTCTTTAAGGATGACAACCCCTCCCCCACAACCCTCAGGGCAAGGGTTGTCAGTAATGCCCTGGGAGCATGTAAGGTTTTTTATAGAAAGCGATGTTGTAAAAACATCAAAAAGGGCTCATTCAACTGGAAATTGAACGGGCTAGTGCCCTTTTAATAGTCGAAAGTGATTGAAGGGCAACTAACCGACCTCTCACGCCCACCATTTCCCCAAACATATCCAATCAAAATTTTGAGATGTCCATTTTGTTCAACGCAGTCGAAACTTCTGGAAATTAGGTTTTTTAGGATGATAACCCCCTCAAAGCCCTCAGTGCAAGGGTTGCAAGTTATGCCCTGGGGACATATAAGGTTTATATAGAAAGTTGTTGTAGAAATTTCAAAAACGGCTCATTTGTCTGGAAATTGAAATTGCCCTTTTTAATAGTTGAAAGTGAGTGGAGAGTAATTGACCCCCCTCCCACGCCCACCATTTCCCCAAACACATTCAATCAAACCTTAGAGATAGCCATTTTGTACAACGTAGTTGAAAGTCCTGGAAATTATGTATTTAAGAATGACAAACCCCCAAAGCCCCCAGGGCAAAGGTTGCAAGTTATGCTCTGGGGGCACATAAGGTTTTTATAGTTAGAGTTGTCGTAAAAACTTCAAAAGGGGCTCATTCAATTGGGACTTGAAAGGGCTAGTTCCCTTTTCAATAGTCGAAAGTGATTGGAGGGTAACTAACCACCCTCTCACGCGCACCATTCCCCTAAACACATCCAATCAAAATTTTCAGATAGCCATTGTGTTCAACGTAGTAGAAAGCTCTGTAAATTAGGTCTTTGAGGGTGACAACCCCCCAGCCCTCAGAGCAAGGGTTGTAAGTTATGCCCTGGGAGCATATAAGGTTTTTATGGAAAGCGTTGTCGTAGAAACTTCAAAAGGGCTCATTTGATTGGAAATTGAGAGGGATAGTGCCCTTTTTAATAGTTGAAAGTGATGGGAGAGCGACTAACCATTTTGCCAAACACATCCAATAAAAATTTTTAGATATACATTTTGTTTAACGTAGTTGAAAGTTCTGGAAATCATATCTTAGAGGATGCCAACCACCCTCACAGCCCTTAGGGTAAGGGTTGTAATTTATGCCCTGGGGGCATATAAGGTGTTTATAGAAAGCGTTCCCGTAGAAACTCAAAAAGGACTCATTCGATTGGAAATCGAAAGGCCTAGTGCCCTTTTTAATAGTCGAAAGTGATTGGAAGGCTTGAAATTTTTATAGTAAAGATCGATGAGGGTATAATATATGATTTTTTTCCGTTGTTGTTGTTGTTTAGACCAGGGCACTTCGTATCGAAGGAGTTGTCGTAAGAACTTCGAAAAGGGGTCATTTGATTGAAAATAGAAAGGGCTGATGCCTTTTTTAATAGTCGAAAGGGATTGGAGGGCAACTAATCCCCCTCCCACGCCCACCTTCCCATTTGCCTTTATGTTTAAAAACTAAATGTTGCCATAAGATTAAATCAAAATGCACTGTGTTAATGCTAATTCCCAATAAGGCATCTCAGCAGTATCCCAAGAACGGCTGAGGGTATTATCTTCAAACTTTTGGGGCTGCTTCTGCTCCTAAAATTCAACCAAATCAAAATAGCTTAAGTGTATCCGTTCTGAGTTTGACGTTTTGAGTCAAACTGAAAACGAGCAGAAATTAACATAAGTTTGGCTCAAAGCCCCCTATGCCTTCCCAAGACCAGAACATAATTTGTACTTTACTGAAAAAAATACAAATGAATGTGCATTGTCAGTGTAGTATACATATACTGATATTTAGTAATCCAAATGTTAATATTATTTGATTTATTAAAGTTATAAAAGTAAGAACATTTATATTCTTTTCAGTAAAGTGCAAATTATGTTCTGGCCTTGGGAAGGCATAGGGGTTTTGAGCCCAACTTATGTTAATTTTTGCTCGTTTTGAGTTTGATTCGGTTATTTATTGTAATTTCTGTTCGTTTTGGGTTTCATTTATTTATCATTGCTAATTTGCGGTAGTTTTACGCTTCGTAGATTATTTGATTTTATTTTTGCTCATTTTTTGTTTAATGGAGTTCTTTACTTTTCTTTGAAAAACTTATTTTGTGGAAAAAGTTTTTTTAATTAATTACAATAAATAACCCAGTCAAACTCAGTACGAGCAGAAATTAACTTGATTAGGTCTCAAAACCCCTATGCCTTTCCAAAGCCAAAACATAATTTGCACTTTACTGAAAAAAATACAAATGAAAGTGCATTGTCAGTTTAATATATATATTCTGATATTTAGTAATCAAAATGTTAATATTATTTAATTTATTAAAGTTATTAAATTTTTTCAGACCAAAAATTTATATACGACATTATATACCCACAGAGCATAACTTACTTAGCCCTGAGGGCTGTGGGGGGGTTGTCATACTCAAAAACATAATTTCCAGACCCTTCAACTACGTTCAACAAAATTGCTGAATCAAAATATTGATCGGAAGTGTTTGGGGAAATGATACGTATGGGGGGGGCATTCGCCTTCCAATCGCTTTTGACTATTAATAAGAGCACCAGCCCTCTCAATTTCCAATAATAAAAACCTTATATACCCCCAGGGGATAACTTACAACCCTTGCCCTGAAGGTTTTCGGGAGGGGGGGGGGGGTGTCATCCTCAACGACCTAATTTCCAGAACTTGAAACTACGTTAAACAAAATGGCCGTCTCAAAATTTTGACTGATTGCCCTTCAATCATTTTTGACTATTAAAAAGAGTACTAGCCCTTTCAATTTCCAGTCGAATGAGCCCTTTTGAAGTTTCTACAACAACACTTTCTATAAAAACATTAAATGCCCCCAGGGCATAACTGACAACCCTTACCCTGAGGGCTGTGGGGGGAGGGGTTGTAATCTTCAAAGACCTAAATTCCAAAACTTTCAACTACGTTGAAAAAAATGCCTATCTCAAAATTTTGATTGGATGTGTTTGGGGAAATGGTGGGCGTCAGAGGGGGGTTAGTTGTCCTCCAATCACTTGTGACTATTTAAAAGGGCACTAGCCCTTTGAATTTCCAATCAAATGAACCCTTTTTGAAGTTTCTATGACAAAGTTTTCAATAAAAACCTTATATGCCCCCAGGGCATAACTTACAACCTTAGCTCTGAGGGCTCTGGGGGGGAGTCTCATCCTCAAAGACCTATTTTCCAGAATTTCAACTAGGCTACGTTGAACAAAATGACAATCTGAAAATTTTGATGGGATGTGTTTGGGGGAATGATGAGCGTGAGAGGGGGGTTAGTTACCCTCCAATCACTTTTGACTTAAAAAGGGTACTAGCCCTCTCAATTTCCAATTGAATGAGCCTTTTTTGAAGTGTCTACGACAATGCTATCTATCAAAACCTTATATGCCCCCAGGGCATAACTTACAGCCCTGGGGGCTCTCGGGGGTTTGTCATCCTCAAATACATAATTTCTAGAACTTTCAACTACATTGAACAAAATGGCTATCTCAAAACTTTGATTGAATGTATTTGGGGAAATGGTGGGCGAGAGAGGGGGGTTAGTTGCTCTCCAATCACTTTTGACTATTTAAAAGGGCACTAGCCCTTTGAATTTCCAATCAAACGAGCCCTTTTTGAAGTTTCTATGACAAAGTTTTCAATAAAAACCTTATATGCCCCCAGGGCATAACTTACAACCTTAGCTCTGAGGGCTCTGGGAGAAGTGTCATCCTCAAAGACCTAATTTCCAGAACTTCAACTAGGCTACGTTGAACAAAATGATTATCTGAAAATTTTGATGGGATGTGTTTGGGGGAACGATGAGCGTGAGAGGGGGGTTAGGTACCCTCCAATCACTTTTGACTTATAAAGGGCATTGGCCTTCTCAATTTCCAATTGAATGAGCCCTTTTTGAAGTGTCTACGACAACGCTATCTATAAAAACCTTATATGCCCCCAGGGCATAACTTACAGCCCTGGGGGCTCTCGGGGGTTTGTCATCCTCAAATACATAATTTCTAGAACTTTCAACTACGTTGAACAAAATCGCTATCTCAAAACTTTGATTGAATGTATTTGTGGAAATGGTGGACGTGAGAGGGGGGTTAGTTGCTCTCCAATCACTTTTGACTATTTAAAAGGGCACTAGCCCTTTGAATTTCCAATCAAATGAGCCCTTTTTGAAGATTCTATGACAAAGTTTTCAATAAAAACCTTATATGCCCCCAGGGCATAACTTACAACCTTAGCTCTGAGGGCTCTGGGAGAAGTGTCATCCTCAAAGACCTAATTTCCAGAACTTCAACTAGGCTACGTTGAACAAAATGATTATCTGAAAATTTTGATGGGATGTGTTTGGGGGAACGATGAGCGTGAGAGGGGGGTAAGGTACCCTCCAATCACTTTTGACTTATAAAGGGCATTGGCCTTCTCAATTTCCAATTGAATGAGCCCCTTTTGAAGTGTCTACGACAACGCTATCTATAAAAACCTTATATGCCCCAAGGGCATAACTTACAGCCCTGGGGGCTCTCGGGGGTTTGTCATCCTCAAATACATAATTTCTAGAACTTTCAACTACGTTGAACAAAATCGCTATCTCAAAACTTTGATTGAATGTATTTGTGGAAATGGTGGACGTGAGAGGGGGGTTAGTTGCTCTCCATTCACTTTCAACTATTAAAAAGGGCACTAGCCCGTTCAATTTCCAATCAAATGAGCCCTTTTTGAAGTTTCTACAACAAAACTTTCTACAAAAACCATATATGTCCCCAGGGCATAACTTACAACCCTTGCCCTGAGGGTTGTGGGGGGGGGGAGTTGTCATCCTCAAAGACCTAATTTCCAGAACTTTCAACTACGTTGAACAAAACGAATATCTCAAAATGTTGATTGGATGTGTTTGGGGAAATGCTGGGCGTGAGAGGGGGGTTAGTTGTGCTTCAATCACTTTCGACTATTAAAAAGGGCTTTAGCCCTTTCAATTTCCAATCGAATGAGACCTTTTTGAAATTTCTATGACACATCCTTCTATAAAAACTTCATATGCCCCCAGGGCATAACTTACAACCCTTGCCCTGAGGGCTGTAGGGGGTTATCATCCTCAAAGACCGAATTTCCAGAACTTTCAACTACGTTGAAAAAAAAAATGGCTGTCTAAAAACTTTGATTGTGTGTGTTCAGGAAATGATGGGCGTGAGAGGGGGGATTAGTTGCCCTCTAATTACTTTCGACTATTAAAAAGGGCACTAGCCAGTTCCAATCGAATAAGCCCTTTTTGAAGTTTCTACGACAACGCTTTCTATAAAAACTTTATATGCCCCCAGGGTATAACTTACATCCCTTTCCCTGAGGGCTGTGGGGGGGGGGGGGGGGTTTCACCATTAAACAACTAATTTCCAAAACTTTCCACTACGTTGGACAAAATGGCTATCTCAAAATTTTGATTGGATGTGTGTTGGGGAAAAGGTGGGCGTATGAGGGGGATTAGCTGCCCTCCAATCACTTTCGACTATTAAAAAGGGCATTAGGCCTTTGAATTTCCAATCGAATGAGCTCTTTTTGGAGTTTCTACGACAACGCTTTCTAAAAAAATCTTATATGCCCTAATAGTCAATCACTTTTGACTATTGAAAAGAGCACTAATCCTTTGAATTTCGAATCGAATGACCCCTTTTTGACGTTTCTACGACAAAGCTTTCAATAAAAACCTTATATGCCCCCAGGGCATAACTTATAACCCTTGCCCTGAAGACTGTGGGGGATTTTCCTGCTCAAAAATATAATTGCCAAAACTTTTAACTACACTGAACAAAATCGCTATCTCAAAATTTTTATTGGATGTGTTTGGGGAAATGGTGGGCGTGGAAGGGGTGTAAGTTGCCTTCCAATCACCTTCGACTATTAAAAAGGGCACTAGCCATTTCAATTTCCAATCGAATGAGCCCATTTTGAAGTTTCTACGACAGCGCTTTCTATGAAAACCTTATATGCCCCCGGAACATAACTTATAACACTTGCCCTGAGGGTTGTGGGGGGGGGGGGGGGGTTGTCATCCTCAAATACCTAATTTTCGGAACTTTCAACTACGTTGAACAAAAGTGCTATCTCAAAATTTCAATGGATGTGTTTGGGGAAAAGGTGGGCGTGAGAGTGGGGTTAGTTGCCCTCCAATCCCTTTTGACTATTAAAAAGGACATCAGCCCTTTGTATTTTCAATCGAATGAGCTCTTTTTGGAGTTTCTACGACAACGCTTTCTATAAAAAATCTTATATGCCCCCAGGGGATAACTTACAACCCTTGCCCTGGGGGTTGGGGGGGAGTGTCCTCCTCAAAAACATATTTTCTATCTGGAAATTAACTACGCTGAACAAAATGGCTATCTCAAAATTTTGATTGGATGTGTTTGGGGAAATGGGGGGCGTGGAAAGGGTGTTAGTTGCCTTCCAATCACTTTCGACTATTAAAAAGGGCACAAGCCACTCCAATTTCCAATCGACTGAGCCCTTTTCGAAGTTTCTACGACAACTCCTTCGATACGAAGTGTCCTGGTCTTAAGAAAAATAAATAAATAATACATTATGCCAACATCGTTCTTTACTCAGGCAGCGTGATTGCACTTCCTACGATTAGCACAAAGAAGATAAAGAATGACAACAACTGATTCCCCCTAAACATAAAGTGTGGAGATCCAACTGTTGAGCAGGTAGTAGAGTTCAGGTACCTTGGCAACACAGTGGAAAATTCAGGGTCAATCAAGTGGGAAGTGCAGTTGAGGATAGGGCAAGCAAGTGAAGCTTTTAACTGACTAAAACCATAATTGCGACCGAAAAAGTAATTCTACAAAACTGAAAATGAGGTTATTTAATAGCAATGTTCTTTCTGCACTTCTCTACAGAGGCAAGTGCTGGAATTTAAGTCAACAACAAGAAAGATGGATTTTTGCCTTCAAAAACAATTGCCTTCAGAAGATTCTGAATATTGACTGGAGAGATCACATCACACGCCAGATAGTCCGATCTATCTCAGGCCAGCCCATGGTTACAGATATCATTCAGCAACAAAGGTGGCAATACCTTGGGCATGTGATCCCCATGAAGGACAATAGGATCCCAAGACAGATCTTAGAATGGCAACCTCAGGGAAACCGCAGGAGAAGTCAACAAAAAAACACCTTGCATCACAGATATCAACAGCAGGGGCAAATCCAAGGGGGGGGGGAGCCAAAAGTTGAGAAATTTGTCCTGAAATTTAGGTTGACATTCTTATAGATCTTGAGTAATACAAAGGGATAACGTATGCTGTAAATCTTATTATGATAAGGATACAAAAATAATTATTTACTTATTTATAAAATAAAATTTAAAACAAAACTGTCTTAAAAGCTAACAAAATTCATTATGGATTTGTATCTAATTGATGTAGAGTAATGTATGCTCAACAAGTAGGTAATGTGTGACAATCTCCACAAGAGAATTTTTGTTTTGTGAAAAGGCAGTTGGGAACAATGCCAGGGTGATGCCAAGTGAGCCATGCGCTGTTATAACCTTGGGATCCTGAGACTGTTGAACTTCATTTAAATCACGCTTGTGCTTTTTCAGTGTTTATACAGAAGTCTACACCCCTGTTTGTTAATTAGTCGTATATCATTTCAAAACGGAAATCAACAATTATAGACTCTTTCAAAAAGAAACAGTTGGTTGATGGCAGACCTTGGTTGGTTGATACAAACCTTAGTTGGAATGGGAAGAAATTAAAATACTTAAGGGGGCAAGGTTTTGATGGAGCTTCATCTATGAAAAGCCAGTTTCAAGGTTGTGCTGCTATAATCCATGAAATGTTTCCCTATGCAGTCTATTTTCACTGTGCAAGTCACTCTTTAAGCATAGCCCTATGTCATTTGTACAACATACCTGTTATAAGAAATTGTCTAGGAACTTTGAAAGAAGTAATTAATTTCTTTAGAATTTCACATAAATGCTCTGCAATTTTCAAACAAATTGTTCAAGAAAGTAATCTTATCACAGGGACAAAAGGATATGATTGAAGAAACTTTGTGAGACTAGATGGGTGATGCACTTAAAGCAATCAATTTGTTTAAAGAGACGCTCATTATTATCTGTAAGGCTATGAGGGAAATTCAAAAACATCTTGATTCAGATTCTGGATCTTCACGCAAAGCTTATTCTTTGTTATCTGCTTTTGAGAGATGCAGTTTTGTTGCAGCTATGGTTACTGTCAATAGTCTTTAGTCTGTCACAGAATTTTTCAACATCTTTGCAATCGGAAATTATAGATCTCGTATACTTTCTTAAACATGCTGACGAACTTAAGAGCAAGGTTAGAGACATGAGAAAGAGAGTAAAGCTATGTTTCATCCACTTTATAATCAAGGACCTGAAGACTGTCAAGATTATGAATCAGCGTTAGAGTGCCCAGATGAGCTCCAAAACAAACGCATAGGAATAATTACGCAACAGCGTCAGATGATCCTGAAAAGTAGAGGAAGCTTGCAAGCTGAATTAGCTCTGTAGAGGAGAATGTGGATACAGTCAGGAAACGTGGCACCAAAATGTTTCATAACCTGCTTAAAAGAATGTGATAAGAAGATTTTTCCAACTCTACATCGATTTCTGAAGATTTATGTAATAATTCCTGTCATTACGGCTACGTACGAGCGTTCTTTTTCTACCCTGAGAAGAGTGAAATTTTATGCCAGGAGGGCCTCAGGTGAGGAACGGCTTAATCGATTGGAATTATTATCCATACACAGGGATATTCCAGTCAATGCAGAAGATGTTTTGGAGAAACAAGCTCACAAAAATAAAGGTGGCTTGATTTTATTTTATTATTACATATTTACAATGTAGTGTCAATAAAATATGTATTTTATATCCTAAGAACTTTATTTTTCATTTTTAACCAGTACAACCACCCCTCAGTCAAAATATCCATCCCCCTCCAAAATTTATTGCTGGGTTTGCCCCTGATCAACAGGACCTGTCCAACATTCACACACGCCGTACAACTAGAGGCTCTTTGTGGATGCCCTGGGTGCCTCAGGCAGCATAGGAGGATCTAAGGTAAAGTAAGGCCAATATAACTTATTTCAACTGATTACAATTTATTCATGTCACTGACAGCTAATAGAAACATTTTTCTTCCAAAGAGAATGCTTTTTATTAAGTGTCAGTGACAAAAATTGATTCCAATAAGCTATATTGAATGTAGAGTTCAAAAATATTTATTTAAGACAATTTAGATGCATCCTTTCTCTTCTCTGAAATAGAGATATTTTTATCCACAAATACAGCAACACTTTTAAAATTCCACTTGGTATATATGGGATATACAAGACATATTAAAGTACAGTATAGAACAGAACATACCAACCCCAATTCCATCCCCAACAAGCCTTTTTTTAATTGTATTTTTTTGCATTTCTATTTTTAGTTAGCATATCTGTTGGATTATGTAGAAATAGGGTTTTTTGTTTATTTGCAAGTTAGTCCTTACAAAAATAAGGAACATCAATAAGTTTCTCTCTTTATCTATGAATCCCATTGCCTACAAAAATCATAGACTGCAGAATTCACAAAATTCGAAAAAAAAAATCATTTTACACAACCCTTTCACGTAAGATTTGTGTACATAAAGAGGTTTGCATAGATTTAAACAAAAATTAATTATGATTTTGTTTTGAAAGTTTGTCATTGATAACTTGGAGTGTGATATTAGGATAGCACGGGCACCACAAGCCCTGGGCAAGATATTCAAACTGCTGAAGCCTATATAGGGAGGTAAACAAAGTTCAAATAAACTCTTATAACAAAGGATAAAAAGCTAAGCATAACAATCATACAAACTAACAGCTAGTTAAAATAAACTTTTGACTTAATATTCTAAGCTGTTCCTGGGATATGGCTGTTATGCCCTTTTAATAACCTGAATTGACATAGTGTATTTTGATTTAGTTCAACATCTTACTCAACATTACCTGACAGTTTTGCTGTAATGCTTCTAGCTTCAGTAGCATCACTAGCAGTACTAGCAATAGTTGTGGTAGCAGTAGCACAAATAGTAGTACCAGTAGGCTATACACATAGTGCTTTTTGGTAAGTTCAACATCCCCCTTAGCATACCTTAAAAGTTTCAACTTAATGCCCTAGACCATTCCTGGGATGTTGCTGATACACTTTTGTGACAACCTGCATGCACAGAATGTGTTTTGATTTAGTTCAACATTCCCTGAAAGTTTCATCTTCATACCCTTAGCCAAAGTAGTTGTAGTAGTAGTAGTAGTAGGTGTAGCAGCAGTAGTGGTAGTAGCAGTATGCACAAAGTGCCTTTTGGTTAGTTCAACTTCCCTCACCACCTGCCTTGAAAGTTTCAACCTATTACTCTAAACAGTTCCTAAGAAATTACTCATAAATTTTGGCACCCTGAATGCACAAAGTGTGTTTTGATTTAGTTCAACATCTACCTAAATATTCTCTGAAAGTACCATCTTAATGCCCTTAGCCTCAGTAAAAGTAGCAGTCAGAGCTGGATCTATGCTTTCCTCAGGAAGGGCAAATGTAGATTTTGCTGCCCCCTGCTGCACAATCAATACTTTGAAAACTGCAATTTTCTTTTAGAGTAAAACTTGGACATATTCCAAAAAATATAATGGTACTGGTATGTATTTATTATATATATGTAATTTATCAAAAGTGCTGGTTTTATCAACTCACAATTTGTTTTCACTACTTTTGAAAGATGCATAATATTATTGATTCAGAAAAAAAAAATTCACTCTCTGAAATGTAGCCTAAAACCCAGGGCCAAGAAAATTTACTTGATTTTTGAAAAAGGGAGAATAAAACCAAAAAATTCAAGGGATCTTGATGCAAATCATACCCTCAGATTCAGTATATAAGAGAACCATACTGTAGAGGTTTCAGACCCCTTGCTGCAAAAATAAAAAGACTATGTATTTTTTGCTAGAAGAAACATCACAGATGCATTTTTTTCCAGGGATGATGTAAGCCAATGGTCCTAGAAGACTGGGAGAGGGTTCATTCAAGTGAAATAAGAACTTCTAGTGCTTTTTTTAAATGATTAAAAAGATTAGAGGGCTACTAGCCTTCTTCTAAGGCCATTTTATCTCCAAAGACATCCAATCAAAATTTTAAGAAAGACATACTGTTCAGCATAGTTGAATAGTTCAACAACTATGCCTCCAAGGAATTAAATAATCAGGAATTAAATATAAAATTCAAGTTTTTTCAGCTGAAAGTAAGGAACAACATTGAAACTAAAAACAAACAGAAATTATTCCATACACAAGAAGGGTTGTCTCTCAATACTACCAAATACTCTCTTTATGCTAAAGTTTGACTTTTTGTCTCAATTTTTTAAGAACAACCCCTGAAACACAAGGGCCATTAGATTAGAACATGGAACTTTCTTTAAAAGTATTACAAATTTTAGTGTGGAGAGCAAAGGATTGAGAAAGGGGCAACACCTTCAAATATGGAATAATTTCTGTTCACTTTAAGTTTTAATGTTGCTCCTTACTTTCAATTGAATTACATGTTTTTTATTTTATCTAGCTTGGAACTTACCAGTTTCTTTTCATAACTATTTTAACATGAAGTAATGACAGAAGTATGACTTTTGTTGCAAAGGATTGAACAAAATAAAAGTGTCACTGCGTTATTAGACACATCTGCTGGAACATATTCTAAATATTTTGAAAAATAGCTTTTTTGTGTCTTCATTAAAAAAAAAAATTGTTGCCTCCCTTCCTTTTCATGAATTGATGTCCCTGGAATCCCTTAAAATTATTAACATAGGGATTTACCTAGTTTGGCAACAAACAACCATCAAAGTGCCACCCATGCCCATGATGTTGCTCTATTATCTCAATGCACCCTTAGTTTCAAAAAAAACATTAAAGCAAAACAGCAGGGGAAGGTCAGAGGATACTAAAAACATGTAACTATGCTTGACAAAACACTTTGATATTGTAACTTAGATAATTTTGGATATTGAATAAGTCCTTCTGGGAAGTTTTTCTTTGTAATTTGCTCCTTAGCTTGTTTTGCTGCCCCTGGGCATGCCATCCAGGGCAATTGCCCCTCTAGCTCCCCTCCTAGATCTGGCTCTGGTAGTAGTCATAACAGTAGAAATAGTAGTAACAATAGTAGCATGCATACAGTGCCTGTTGGTTAGTGCAATATCCCTTTAATATGCCCTGAAAGTTTCAACTTAATACTCTAATCCATTCCTAAAATATTGCTTATATGACCTTTTGACAACCTGCATGCATATTGTGTGTTTTGAATTAGTTGAAACTTTCCCTAAACATTTCCTGAAAGTTCCACCTTAAAATCATTAGCCCCACTAGTGGCAGTAGTAGTATGCACATAGTGCCATTGGTTATTTCAAAATTTCGCCTCAACATACCCTGTAACTTAATGCTCTAAGCTTGTCTTGAAATTTTGCTGGTATTGTCCATTTGACAATCTAAATACGCATAGTGTGTTTTAATTTAGTTCACTAAACCCTAAGCATTCCCTGAAAGCTTTATCTTAATACCTTAGCTTCAGCAGTAGCAATAGTCATAGTAGCAGTAATGGCAGCATTAAAAGCAGTATGCCACAGTACAAAAACGTGGGGTAGCATAGTAGCAATGCTACTTGGCAGTTTTCAAATTTGGTGGCAGATTTTGCCTGCAAATGCCATTTTTACATATAAAGATGATTTTTGCTCAAAGAAAAGCTGTCAAAACACAAGTTGTGCTCTGCTTTGCAAGAAGCAGGGTAGCATAGTAGCAATGTTACTTGGCAGTTTTCAAATCTGTTGGCAAATTTTGTCAGAAAATACCATTTTTACATATAAAGATAATTTTTGCTCAAAGAAAAGCTGTCAAAACACAAGTTGTGCTCTGCCGTGCAAAAAATGGGGTAGCATAGTAGCAATGCCACTTGGCAATTTTCAGGGCCTAGTGAAATTTGTTGGCAGATTTTGCCTGGAAATACCAGTGCTTCCACTATCCCCAAAGTTTTGGGGATTTCCCCAAAAATCCATCTTCTCAAAAAAAAAAAAAAAAATGGTTCTCCAAAAATCCCCTTTTGTTCAGGGTTACCATCCCTAGTGATTTATCACTAGTGACAAGCCACCCCTATTAACTAGGGTAAAAGTACCGATGATTCGACAGTGCAATTTTGGAACCCCTATCAAAATTTTTCTTCAAAACAGAAGAACTCTGCTTAGCCATGACTTGGAGCGCCATCTCTTGAAGCCGTTTTTGTATTTCAGCGATAGGGAACGTTGACACAATATCCGGTACACCCAGATAAGAAAAGAACATTTAAAACAGTCAGTTTCCTGTTTTCAACAAGAAAGGAGCTCCCAACAATTTTTCTGATATGCAATGTTCAAACTGCTGTTACTTGGTTATTTATTGCAAAAAAAAAAGAGTTGGGATTAGCACCAATGCATCAAGATACATCTGATTTTATCTGAATTTTAGTCACATTAGCTTTTTCTTGATAAAGTTAAATTAAAATGGCAACAAATATTATATTGTTGAAACTAGGTTCCAAGTGTTCCAACACTAAAAATATTCCTTTAGTCAAATTCAAACGTAGATGATGGCTTTTATAAATTGAATTTATTTCTTTTGCGAATACCTTGAAGTAACCTTGTCAAAATTTTTGACAGACAGCAACAGGCCCTGTCAAAATATAGGTGACTCTGTCAAAACTTCACTGAACATGTAAAACAAATGAGAAATAATTGGTGTCGAAATTCCAGGGTCCACTGATGAAAATATAGCTGTCGAATTTATGGGTATCCGCTACTGCCAAAAATTGCAGATGTTCACATGGAAGTCATTTTTCCCTTTTCTTAGCACTTATCAATAAAACTAAAAAGAAAAAAAATCCTCAAATTTGGGTTGGAAGTTGAACTGCAGCTTGACAAATACTATGTTGTTTTCTTTAGTGACAAAAAAAGTGAGGTGCCATAATTTGTCATTAGGTTTTTGGACTTTCCTGACAAAGGACAGTCCAAACAAAATTTTTCAAGTGGATTAGAATCGCAGATCACACTTTGAAATGGCCAAATGTTAATAACATTTACACTGTCAACAACAAACAAATCTTTGCTAGGCCATTAAAACTGACAGGAAGTGGGCCATTCCAGATAGCGTTTGGAGATGCTATTCCTGTGGCATATATGCAACACTTAGAAAAAAGAAGATTTATGTGATCTAGGTCACACCAATTTTCCAATTTTTTTATACTAAATACTACATACTTGAAACAATTTTTTTAGTTTTATTACTTCTACTTTTTGAATAGTGTTTTATACTTTTATACATTAAATGAAGTTGAAGAAAACAAAGAAACAAGAATATACATGTTGAATACACCAGGTTCCGTCCACAGGTATTCCCCAAGTATTTCAACAAGTGTTAAATACAACAGGTTCTGCGGACAGGTATTCCCCGAGTATTTCGACACGTGTCGAATTGGGTTCCGACTTGTGTCAAAAACAGGTAACTTTTTTATTGTGTTGAATTTGTAGGTGAAAATGCTCTAATTTCGGACAATCGGAGTTTTGTACCCTTTTCAGATAAAAATTCCAACTTCTCATCAAACAATTAGATTCCTAGATGTTTTTTCCTACATACTGAAACCCTTTTCATACCAAAAGTCTTTACATTAGGACTTCTGAAGTAGAAAAACTGTTTTTTTTTTTTTATAAAAACAGTTAAATCATTGGTACCTTTACCCTATCACTTTCCCTTAACCTGACATAATTTTTTCACTACTTTCAAAAGTTTTTGTCTCAATTATTTACTACACATCAAAAACCAGACATAGATCATTGAATTACTGACCTTTCTTCCTATGCTAGTAAAAGCATAGTGTTTTATAAGACTATACCTTTTTGTCAAATATTCTCTTGTGACTCATGGTAAAGAATTTTGCCTGAACATGTTTACATTCAGTGTAACTCTGAGCATTGATGCAAAGAGGGTTATTTAAGACAGATAGACCATGAGTTTAAATCTTGTTTTCTTTTGCTATTCTGTTTAGGTTTGTTTAAGTCAGGCTACTTAAACCCCTCCCCTGATGTGCAAATATATAGCCTAAATTTGTTTCTAAGGTATTATATTTTCATCTTGTTTTGGTACTTTTCATTAGGATTAACCTAACTTCACTTCTTGAGTGTTGGCACTATAATACATGTGTACCATTTAAAGGAACTGATCTTTTTGCCAGGAATCTTCACCATCAAAAAATTTGCTGAATTTTGCTTCATTTGGTATGTAAAAATTAAGTAATTTTCTTTTTTCCTTGAGAATTTTATTGCATATTACCTTTTATCTTCAAATGTATTCCCCTCCTCCCCCCCCCCCTCACCATTGCTACTCTGGCGCCCTCCCCTGCAATACTTTTGGCGGGTGTCCATGCTTGATTGAGTGGTTCAACTGCAGTCTAGGATAGGGTTGCCAACTGGACATTTCTTACGTCCAAAGGACATATTGCTATGTGCGGGAACACAATGACATAATAGGGCTAAAAAGGGACATATTTTAGAAATTTGGGAAATAAAAGGGGCATATTTTTCAAATTTATGAATTAAAATGGAATATTTCCCCGCTGGATACATATTTTTGTAACAAAATGTAATTTTTCACCAAATTAGTGTTAAAAATAATTATTTAGCACTAAATTTACTTTACTACTTACTTTCTAAAAATTGTTTTTCTAATAAAAATAACGGCTTCCAATAGTCAGGCAAAAACATCTATCTATTAATCAAGTATTACTAACCGAAAATCAAAAGTTAACAAAAGAAAAAAAAAATTGGATTCTTGATGATCTGGAATCAATTTTGATATCAATAGATGTAGCAAAAGAATTAGCTTATTGTGCTGATTCCAAACATATAATATTCATTAAGTTTAGTGTTACCCATCAAAAGGTATGGGCCTGAAAAAATTAACCAAATTTTTGAAAAAAGGGTGAAAAACACCTCTTAAAAGTCAAAAATCTTAATGTAACTCACGCCATTAGATTCAGCATATCAGATAACCCCACTGTAGAGGTTCCATGCTTCTATCTATAAAAATGTAAAATTTTGTAGTGTTTGCCAGAAGAAGCATCACGGCTTCATGTTTATTTGTCGTTGTTACTTTTTCCAGGGGTGATTGTATCGAACCAATGGTACTAGAATATCGCAAGAGGGCTCGTTCAAACGAAAACTAAAAGATCTAGTGTCCTTTTTAAGTGACCAAAAAATTGGAGGACAACTAGCCCCCGTTCCACGCCCTTTTTCCTGAGTGTCATCTGATCATAATTTTTAGATAACGCTTTGTTCAGTATAGTTGAAAGGTACAATAGACATGTGTTTGGAGATGAAATGACCCCTCAGAGCCACCAGAAGAAGGGCCGCAAGTTATGAAATTTGCCCATTTTTTAAACATAGTATTTGTTATAGGGAAGTTTAAAGACATTTTCTAAGGGGAGAAGGAGATCTTTTTGGGACTGATTTTCTATGGGGAGAATCCCCCATTGGAATGGAAATTTCTGGGGGTGACCTTTTCAGGAGAAATTTTACATGGGGTAAATTTACCAGGATTCGTATACAAAATTTGTGTTATTTGTCTTACTTTCTCGTTATTGATCCTATTGTACATGTGGAGACACTTTGAGGGAATTGTCAGGGGGAAGTTTTCAGCAGACTTGAAATTTTCTGGGGATCTTTATGGTGGGATTTTCCATGTGGAAATTATCACCAGGAGAAATTCTCCATGGGAAATTTATGGGGGAGAAACTTTCCAAGGGAGGGGGGGGGGGGTATTTTCCGCACAGGGATATTTCCCAATGACCTTAAAAAGGATCAGTTACTAAATGAAAATAAGTCTTTCTTCAAATAAGTGTGCTAAGGAGTATTTTTCAGCCAGAATTGTAGGCAAAAAATTTTGGGGAAGAATTTGCAGCAGGGATGGAGTTGTGCAGGGGTAATTTCCCAGCAGAAGAATTTTACATTTGAGGAACTTTATATAGTAGAATTTTTAGTGGGGGAATTTTCCAGAGAGGGGTCGATTTCCTGGGATTATTCGAAAAATGATCAGAAAAAAAAACAAGTCTTTTCTACCAAAAGTAAAGAGCGACATTAAATCTTAAAACAAACAGAAATTATTCCGTATATGACGTGGGCTACTCCCATTTCAATACCCCCCTCTCTGCGCTAATGTTTGACCTTTTGTATAATTTTTAAGAACAATTGTTGAAACACAAGGGTCTTGTAATTGAATTAAAACCTTTTTTAAAAGTTCTTAAAAGATTTTAGCATGAAGAGAGGGGTATTGAGAAAAGCTCTTCTAATATAAGGAATAATTTCTTTTAGTTTTAAGTTTTAATGTTGATCCTTACTTTAAGTAGAAAAACTTGTTTTTTTTAATGAATGAAAGAGCAATAAGATTACAATTTATTTTTTACTTCTGACCAAGACACATCATGTAGAAAGGGTTAGTTGTTGTAACTTCAAAAGTGGCTCAATTGTAAATTGAAAGCTCTAATGCCCTTTCTGAGAACCATTATGGATTGGAGGGCAAACAGCCCCCCTCCCCTGCCCATCATTTCCCCAACCATGTCCAATTAAAATTTTGAGACTGAAATTTTGTTGAGCATATTTTAAAGGTCCAGTACTTATGTTTTTGTGGATGACACCCCCCTCCCCCCCCCCAAAAAAAAAAAACTTTCAGGACAAGGGCTACAAGTTATACTAGTTCTCCATTATTAGCATATAAGATCTCTATGGAAGGGTGGGTTTTATAAAACTTGGAGGAGGCTCACTGGATTGCAAATCAGAAGTTTTAGTGCCATTTTTAAGAGTCAGAAGTGGCCAGAGATAAACCAGCCACCCCCTCCACTCATGTCTTATTTTCCCTAGATGCATCTAGCAGAAATTTTGAGATATTCCTTTTGTTAAAAATGGTCCAAAGAACATATAATAATGCCCTCAGTGATGACACAACCCCTAAGACCCCTGAGAAAAGGGTTGCAAGTTATGCCCCTGGGGTATATAAGGTTTTATGGAATAGGTAGTTGAATAATTTCAGATGGGGCTTGTTTGGTAGAAGTTTAATGCCTTTCATAAGAGTCAAAAGTGATTTGAGGACAAGCCCCCCCCCTCCCGTGCCTATCATTTCTTAAAACCAGCATCCAATCAATATTTGTAGACATCTATTTTGTTCAGCATTGTTGAAAGGTCCAATAATTATGCCTTTGGGGATATCATCCCCCTGATTGAAGGGCAACCCAGCTTAACTAGCACTCTGCAACGTTGCTTGACTCCTGCATGGGCACCGGCAGGGGTACAGGGGAGGGTTCATAGCCCCCCAGGAAGTTTGGGACTATAAATTAATTGTAAGGAAACCAAAGGAAAGAGCAAAGAAAAGGGAAAAAGCATGGAAAAATGTGTGTTGCCTCATTTCTGGCTGACTGCCAATAGATTTCGACCCTTAATAAGGAAAATATAAGTTCTCATTTATGACTGAGTGACCCTTTTATAGTTTTCCAGAAATATTTTTTCTAAACGATTTGAAAAAAAAAAAAATCAAATTCTTCATAGTAATGAAATGGTAAGTAAATAACAACCCTTGTCAATAACAAAAGTATAAGAGCCAAACTATTGATAACATTAAATCAAAGAATAAGCTTTTTATGGTGATCCTAAATATGTATTTGTTTATTAGTAATTAGTGCAGTCACTAGCACACAAGAAAGTTTGTATAATTATAGAAAACAACTTAATAAGGGCATTTTTGGTGAAAATATGCCGTCAACTTTTGCTGGCATTGCAAGAGCACCCATGAGCTGATATATGAAGCTACCATAATCAGAAATGTATTGAATATTAGAAATAATCAGAAATGCAAACAGACTGCTGGGAATTTCTGTATTTTCCCCTTGAACAGAAACGTTTTTTATGTTTCATTGTTTTTTTTTTCCATGAGTGATTGTATTTATCTAGTTGTCATTTTGAAAAAGACTAAATTTTTTACAGTTATGTAGCATCAAGGTTTCAAATATATTAGGTTTTGGTATTCAAAATTAAACTAAAATATTGAACCAAAATCTTTTATTTGATTTTCTTCATCTTAGTTTTAATGTTTTACTTTGAACAAACCATTTTGATAATGCATTACTTTTTATAAATACTGAGTAGTAAAAAGGCATTAAATATTTTGGTGTTTGATAACCAAGTTCAATACTTTTGATATTGTTAAAAAATATCTGTCCAATGCTTTGGAATTGTTCAAAAGAACTAAGGAGCATGTCCATTAAAACGTAGTTTGAGATTTTGTACATTAAACTGTACTTTTTTATGCATCTTGTAGGATGATGCATAAAAAAGTCCTTTTTATGTTTATTATTATGCATCTCATTTCATAGGAAGATGAGCCTTAAGCTCCCACAAGTAGTTTTTTACTGTTTACATGTTTTTATGACTTTTGTGCTTTCACACTAGTTCATTCTGTGTGGATGCACTAAATGAATCTCTTTCGTTTTCATTATATTCGATGTTAACTGACCACTTTGAAAGAGGTTTTTAAGGTGTAAAAAAACTAGTTTTTGAGATTTCAAGATGGACATATTATGGACATGTTACATACAAAATATGGACATAATCTGGCTAAAAAGGACACATTTTTGGATGCTCAAGGGACATATTAATTGACAAAAAATTGGAAACTCTGGTCTACAATCTTTTTACAGTCTAAAAAAGTTGTTAACAAAGTGAAGGAAATTTTACAGAATAGATATTCTGCTCAAATTAGAGCATTCGAAATTTTGTTTTTAAATACCTAGACCTACATCCACAACTTCTAATGCTTGAGCAATTACTAACCCTGTATTAAGACTAATCCTGAGATAAAAACAATATAATTAAAAAAAAATTGTGGTAGACTTGGATTTGCTATTCAAAACTTTTACTAAATATAATCTTCTTACTGTAAAAATTGCAGCCCCTCCCCTTTGCCCCTTTTAATGAGATAAAATAAAGCTATAGATTAAATTCAAATTTGGGGAATAGATGATGAAAATAGAAGCAACCCCAAAACATGATCCATAAAAAATTGTATATTATAGCCAAAAGTAAGAATTCAGTTATTATTTCCAGATTATTTTCTAGTATAGTTCAATATTATTTTTCAGACTTATTTTTTTAATAAATGGTTGGTCTTTATTTCTTCCTCTGCTACTTAATATCTGTGTTTGAAGATTGATCAAATATTTTGTTGTAATGAATTGTAAGTAACTTAACCCATCAGGAACCAAAACTCTAAAAAAGAGCAACTACAAAATAAAAAAGAGCTGTTTCCATTTTTATATTCTTTTTTTACCAAGTGATGTATCTCTTCTGAAATATCTCTTCTCACAAGATGTATGTATCTCTTCTCTTCTGCAAGAAGAGATGTATTTCTTCTCATGCTGCAGCTTTTTCAAACTTGTTCAAACTAAAAGCTCCTTGAGTTTCAATATTGCTATGTGAAAATTTACTTTTAGGTTGTTGTTATCCTTTGTCCTTGTGGACAAGTTTTTACTTACTCTCCTCTCTTCAACTGAAAGTGAATATTTGACCAAATCCCACACAAATAGCCAAATTCTCTCAAAACTGTTTATTTGTCAGTTGAAAGAAACTTAAAAGGGCTGGTAGCTATCAAGGTGTACATACAGTTAAAGCAGGTAATGGGAGAGCTGGAACATTGAAGATTAGTAGCCTAAAACAGCCATGCTACAACATAGCAGCAATTCTCTGTTTATTTTGGGAATTAGATTAGGACAAAACTAATATTACAGCTTCATAAGGCATGTGACTGCCAGGCTGCCAATCAATATCGTTCTCCCAGAAAATCAAATGGTTCTTTTTGTAGTTGTAGTATAGTGATCAATGAGTATAAAGTATGAAGTTGTGTGTGCATTATTTTTATAATACCAATAGCATTGGAGTGTGCAAATCCATCCATAAAGTAACAGCAGTAAGCTATATACAGTATACTTTAGACTTTGAATACTATACTCCACACAGCATTAGAGTAAATATGATACAGTACTTTTGATAAAATGGTATATAAAAAAACTATAGAGTGTAATATCTATGGCTAGTATATGGCTTGCCACTGAATTAGATTACATTGTTAATTGTGATTCAGAAAACTATTGATATTTCTAACTGCAAGCATTACCAAGTTACATTTGTTACTTTTCTGCAAGTTTTATGTATAAAAATACTTTTTGCTCAAAGCAAAGCTGTCAAAACACAAGTTGAGCTGCTAAAGTGTTGAAACTATTACCATAAATAGTTTCTGGGACATCTGCTGATATGTTCTTAAAACAATCCTGAATGAATATAGTGTATTTTGAGTCAGTACAACATCCTCTAAACAATCCCTAAAATTTTCCCCTTAATACCCCTAGCTTTACCAGTGGTAGTAGCAGTAGAACAGCAGCAGTAATAGTAGTAGCAGTAGCAACATGTTAATCTTGCCTTTTGGTTAGTTCAACATCCTCCACAACAAGCCCTGTAAGTTTCAACTCCGTGCTCCAGGCAATGCCCAGTATATTGGTGACTTGCCTTTTTGGCAACATGCATGTAGACAGTGCGGTTTGGTTTAGTTCAACACTCCCTGAGAGCTTCACCTGAATGCCCTAGGCCTTTTTTGACCTTTATGAAAAGGATAAAGAATTTTTCAAAAGGTTAAACATGCCCCTGTTTCCTAGTGACAAATATTATGTAAACAATGGGCAAATTGTATAACTTACAGCCCTTGCCCAAAGGGTTGTGGGGGAGTTGGCATCCTCAGAGACATAGTTGTTGCATCTTTCAACTATGCTGAAAAAGATGGCTACCTCAAAACTTTTTTTTATTTGGATGTTTTTGGGAAAAAGATACACAGGACAGACCTGGTTGTCCTCTTTTGACTCTTAAAAAGGGCACTAGAACTTTCAATTTTTGATCAAATGAGCCCCTTCCAAAGTTATATACAACAACTCCTTCTATAAGAAGTTCCCTGGTAAAGAAAAAAAACCTATGATACTTGAATCAAAGAAGGAAGACTAAAGATGGCCTTGCTCTCTGTAGCATTATCTACCACCTTTGTTTATTTACTTGTTTATGAGTGTTCAGGCTTTGATACTTATTTGCTTTTGCTTATTTGTTGGTGCTTGGGTTTAAAGTAAATTGTTAGATTGAAGCAATTACATACTGTCAGAAGTGGGACAGTGGAAGATATGGATTCAATTTAGCCATCAATCAACTGGAACAGGGATAATTTTGCTTCTAAAGAGACAAAATTAGTGAACAATACAGCATTGATTTGTGAAAGCATCTACCTCCTCAAATGGGTTGGCACTCAAGGGCAAGAGATTCTCAGTGCATTTGAGCTAACAGATGCTGATAAGGACAAAATCAAGGTGAGTTTAAGAAATATCCAAGTATACAGCTCCTAAGAAGAACAGCCATTTTCTTAGTATGTCTTCCAGAAGAGAGATCAGAGAAATAAAAATGTTGATAATACATAAGAGAACTAAAAATTCTGGTTAAGCCATATAGGTATACTGATGAAAGTGAAATGGTTAGGGAGAAGATAGTATATGGAATGACAATTTCTAGACTACATAAGAAACTTTTGGAATGGTTGACAGCACTACATTTGCTAAAGCTATCACAATGTGTCAGACAAATGTGTCAACCCAACCATAACTCAAAACATTTGAGCAGAAAAAAAAATCTGACAATAGCTGGATGCCTTTTCATCAAAAACCAGTAAATATTGAGCAGTTTGTATAATTGACCTAAAAATAAAGTGAACATACCACTAGATACCATTTTTTATGGTTTTTCTGCGCAAATTCATTTTTAAGCCTTTTTAGGACCCTCAAAAATGATAATTTCTTTCTGTTTTTTTTTTGGGGGGGGGGCATAAAAAGGGTTAAAACATTGGTTTCAAACTTATTATTTCATTATAAAATCTATTTTGTAAAAGTTGTATAATTCACAAACATTGATTTGTCAAGATTAAATTAAATAAAAAAAAAATAAAAACAATTCTGCTATGTTTTTTATTTATTCTGTTAGGCTGTTTTAAGTAGCCTAGGGTAAGAAACTGGTATCCAATTGAGAAAAATAATGTAAAACTAAAACCATCACATCTTGTTAGCAAAGAGAATTGAGAAGAATTGTATATATTAGAGAAAAGCTAAAAATCTAACCTATACATCAATATGGTTATTATTAAAATTATTTAAGATTAAACACTTAAAATTATTAGTTTATTGATTTACCTACAAGGACCTCGTTTTTGGAAATACTAATTATCCTATTTTGATGTATATATCCTTTTAGTGTTTCAATTTCATTCACATTTTAACAGAAAGCTGATTTTCTTCTGATTCTAAACATATAACTTTGTCGCTTGATATTTATTCTATAAATCACAAATATTCAATAATTTTTTCTTTTCAATTGCTTGTCAGAACAGAGACCACATTTTTAATTTATAGGCCTACTGACAAACTAATGGTGAAAACTTTACCAAGAAGGCAGGGTTCTTGTTACTACCCTCACATTGCATCATGCTGTAGTAAAATAGAGGTGGTCCAAAAACCCATTGCTATTTTTCCAGAATGCCAAAGGAAAGTGGTATTTCTCAGAAAGAGGTCTTTTACCTTATATATAAAAAAATATCAAAGCCAACAGAAGAAACATGGCAGATAGAAAAATGGAGAAATTGTTTTGAATTTTTTTTATCCAAGTTAATTGTGACAAATCAATGCTTGCAGATTATACAACTTTAACAAAATAGGTTTTATAATGAAATAGCAAGTTAGAAACTAATGTTTTAACCCTTTTTATACCAAAAAACCCTAGAAAGAAATTATCATTTTCAAGAGTCCATAAAAGGCTTAAAAGTGAATTTGCAAGAAAAGTGATTATTAGCCTGTATTCAGAAAGAGCATAAACAAAGGCATCTAGTTGTATGTTTACTTTATTCATAGGCCAATTATATGAACTACTCAATACTCACAAAAAAAATCCCCAGGGTAAATTTTAAGCTCTAAAATATCCTTGAAAGTGTATTTATCTACTTCAACTCCTTTTAAAAATGGCAAAGGCCACTTAGGCTATTCAGAGCTTTAAGAAACACATTGGCAAAGCTTTGCCTGGTCTATAATCTTCAGCTATATTGGTAAAATTCTGCTTTAGCTACTTTTGGCTATCTTGGAAAGGGGTTAGGTTATGAAAATGAAACATTCAGGGATGAATCCATAGGCTAAAGTAAGTCCCAGGAAGGTATTTTAAAGTACCTACCTCCACTTTTCCTCCCTCTAGAGGGTCTTGAAACTTGCCTACATTACAGGTCTATACCTATTGAATTTTTGACAAAACAACACTTTACCTTAGTTTTCAGTTTCTTTTTTTTCTGGCTTCAGTTCTGAAAATGTAATTCCTGTTACTTAAGTAGAATTTTAAGCAATATCATAGTTTTTTTCAAAATTTAGGAAATGTATTTGCATGTCTTCAAAACCTTATAAATTTGGACTGAGCAAAGTTGTGAAGCTGAAAACAATTTTGTTGTACTTCATTTGGTAAAGTTGCAGGTGGTACTATAATTCAGCTGGGATGAATGTGAAAATGTCATTTGATGCCTTTTTTTATGCTCTTTCATAATACAATAGTTGCTTCTCTTACAAATTACATCTTAAGCCCTTAAAAGGGCCCCAAAGGTATTTTATATGAATTATGAAAGAGCATAAAAAAAGTATCAAATGATGTTTTCACTTTCATCCTAGCTAAATTATATGGCCCACTGTAAATTTACCTTGAACTTTACCCCCTTACTCCCCTAATGTGCAAATATATACCCTGAATTGTCAACAGCAAAGTTTCAAATTGCAAAATTCAGTGCTATTTTTGTCAATGGCATTCGAAAAACTTGAAATGGTAGGAAAATGGTTTGAATTGAATTGCCTAATAAATGAGGTTTGAATTGTCATAAATAAGCATTTTTTGAATATATTACTCTTGAACAATTTATTTATAAACTAGTGATATGTTTTTAACTACTTTTCAATAACTTAACTAGTGTTGATAGCTTCTTTGTGTGGTTACAAAAATGAAATACATTTGGGGCCCCTTTAAGGGCTCAAGATGCAATTTGCAACAGAAGTGATTATTGTATTATGAAAGAGCATAAAAAAGGCATCAAATGACATTTTACTTTCATCCTAGCTAAATTATAGTGCCACCTGCAAATTTACCCTTTGTTTAAGCAGATGATCAATTTTGCAAGGTTTCACTTTTATAATACACATATTTTTAAAAATCATCTAAGGTCAGGACCCTCTAGAAGGAGAAGGAGTAGAGGTCAGTACTTCAAAATACCTTCCTGAGAAATGGTAATTTTTTTGTTTGTTTATATTAGGCTATTGACTTATGAATAAAGTAAACATATCACTCAATGCCTTTTTTTATGCTCTTTCCAAATATAGCAATCATTTTTGTTGGAAATGGATTTTACCCCCACCCCTATATTTCCCAATTCAGGGTAGCCTATATATTTACACATTAGGGGGGGTGGGATTTTATTTCTGATGTAAATGAGAGGTAAGTTTAAACTTCCCCCTACCCCCCCCCTCCCTAATGTGCAAATATATACCCCAAATTGGTATATACAGGGGTGAGGGTAAAATTCATTTCTGACAAAAATGATTTGGCCTATATTTGGAAAGAGCATAAAAAAGGCATCAAGTGGTATGTTTACTTTATTCATAAGTCAATAATATGAACAACAAAAAACTTACCCATACTTTAGCCTGTAGCCCCATCCCTGAAAGTTTCATTTACCTAATCTAACCCCTTTCCAAGATAACCAAAAGTAGCTAAAGTAAAATTTTACTGATATATCTAATAAATTGGGATGGGTGGTCTAAGGTGCATCTAAAATATTAGGTTTAGTAGGCATGATTAATAGGCTATAGGCTACTTTGAATCAGAATTAAAAAGCATAGGGCCTAGGCTATGCCTATTGAATAGCCTATGTTCAACTTCTAGGCTAATAACAAAATAATCAAAAAAATAAATTTTGACCTACCCAAAATTTGAAATAGGCCTGTAATTAATTTATTTAAGTTTAACTCCCCTAATGGCCTAAAATTGTCTCAGAAGATAGCCTAGCAACAAGCCCCTCTTTTGTTAACCAAAGTTATTAGCCTGATGATTTTGAAAATACTTGTCATTAAATTTACCTCGTCGTTATTTTTCCCTTTGTATGAATAAAGAGCTTCAACCAAGTTCATTTCATTGGTTTATTCAGCTCTTTTGTTTGAATTTCTTCAGGATTTGAATTTTCAGGATTTTAAACTATTGCGTCTTCTTCTTCATTGATGAATTTACGACCAGTGTTTCACTTGCTTTTATGAAAATTCCATTGGATAGTCTGAAAATCCCTCTAAATCCCTTTTACTCGACGAAATCCATAACAAGTCCCTACCCTGTCGTGCGCATTTAAGATGCAGTCATATGATGTAGAAAAACATACGATGAAATTTTTCATTCAGACAAAATCAAACTTTTAAATTGAGACACACGTGGTTCCAGTGAACATTCAAAATAACCATCAAGAACTGATATTGGAAACCTTCATTTAACAATCATTCGTTGACTGAAGATATTATAATCTATCTTCAAAAGTGAATCTTTCTGAAAGACATGAATTTTTTCGTACTGCTACACCTATCTCCTACCCAAATCGATTCGCTGTTTAGCACAATTTTTGACAGTACTATATAGTACCTTTTTTTCATATGCAAGCAAAGTAGCTATTTAAGTAAGAGGTATTGTGAAAAAAAAATGATTTTGAAATGGGAAATGTTGAAAAATTGCAATACAAAACGAACATCAAGCTTAAAACGAAAAATGAATATCATGAATATCAAGCTTAAAACGAAAAAAAATATTTTCCTATTGAAGTATAAATGAAACTTTAAACGAATAGAAATTAAATAAACAATCAATGCAAACAAACATACAATAGATATAAATGTAAATTAATAAATAAATCTTAAAACGAGTGAAACATAAATTGAATATGCAAATCAAGCTAGAAACGAACAAAAATCACCACAAACAACAGTTTGGGTATGTCCTTCTCTCACTGTAAAATTCTAAAACGTACTGCGTCATTGGTGCTTTACTGAGAACCAATTTTATGACAAAAGTTTCTGTTGTACTTAATATTGAAAAAAAACATTAAAATTACGGTAACATTTTGAACTGATGAGCTTTCAGCAATTAACATCATTATACATCAAATATTGAGTTTAATTTATTAGCTCTTTTTAAAGCTGTTAAAGACGAACATAGTTTCCCTACAAAAAACTATTAGGATACTGCCTCCTTTCCTAACTGTAAATAAAAACCAAAGCCTACGCTATCATTGACGCTTAACTGAAAACGGATTATATTACAAATATTTTCTTTTCCAGTTCTTACAGTATTGAAAATAAAAACACAACTACAGTGAAATAAATTCTTGAACTGATGGATATTTCACCAATTAATATCATTATACATCAAATATTCCAAGACTGTTCAAGACGCAGATACTTTTACAGTGAGAGAAGGAGGCGATACCCAAACTCTTTTTTGTGATGATATCGTTCGTTTCAAGCTTGATTTGCATATTCAATTTTAGTTTCACTCGTTTTAAGATTTGATTATTAATTTACATTAATTTCTATTGTATGTTCGTTTGCATTGATTGTTTGTTTGATTTCTGTTCGTTTTAAGTTTCATTTATACTTCCATAGGAAAATATTTTTTTTTTCGTTTTAAGCCTGATATTCATATTCAATCTCAGCATTACTCGCTTTAAGATCTATTTATTCATTTATATTATTGCTTGTTGTATGTTTTTGCTATGATTGTTTATTTAATTTCTGTTCGTTTTGGGTTTCATTTATTCTTTAATAGTAATTTCTGGTAGTTTTGAGTTTGATTTTTAACAGGTATTTGTATCTGCTGAGCTTAAGTTTATAATGGCCTTAACTTTTCTTTGAAAAACTTATTTTTTGGAAAGTTTTTTTAATTAATTTTTGTTTGTTTTTGATTGCATAAAGATTCAAGTTTTTAAAAATTCCTTATTTCAAAATCAAACTTTAAAAAAAAATCAACTATTCATCAAAGTATCAATTTTGATATCAAAGTAACAATATCAAAGTGAAAAAATGGGTTTGTGTCAACCTCGGAGTTTTTATTATCCGATGTTTGAACTATTTTTAACAAAATTGCTATCTCAAGATTTCTATCCGATACACCCAAAGGCGTGGAGGGCGGGAGGGGCTAGTTGCCTTCCGATCTTTTTTCACTCTGAGAAAATGAACTACAACTTTTAATTTCCATTCAAATAAACCATCTCTGAAGTTTATACGAGCATTCCTTCCATAAGAACCATATATACCCCAGAGCAATACTTTCAACGCCTTCCACGGCCCTGGGGGGGGTTGTGTCGATACAGGAGTTTTTCTTATCTGATCTTCGAACTATTTTTAACGAAATGACCATACGTAAAGGAGTTTTTGTTGTATGATCTTTGAACTATTTTTAACAAAATGGCTACCTCAAATTTTTTATCAGATGTATTTGGGGAAAAAGGGCTTAAGGGGCCAGTTGCCCTCTGATCACTTTTGACTCTTAAAAAGGGCACTAGAAATCTCGATTTCCAATCGAATGAGTCCCCTTTGAAGTTTATACGACGACCCCTTCTATATGAAGTACCTCTGGAAAAAAAGTAAATGGAGTTTGAGGGGGGAGGCTAGCTGCCCTCCAATCACTTTTGACTCTTAAAAAGCGAATTAAAACTTTCAATTTCCAATCAAATGAGCCCTCTAGGAATTTGATACGAGCCTCCCTTCCATAACAACCATATATACCCCCAGGGCATAACTTACAGCGCCTACCCCCCGAGCCCTGGGGGGCTGTGTTGACACCGGAGTTATTCGTTATCAGAACTTTGAACTATTTTTAACAAAATGTATATCTCAAAATTTTTTATCTGATGCATTTAGGTCGTGGAGGAGGGGGGGGCTAGTTGCCCTCCGATCTCTTTTGACACTGAAAAAGTGAACAAGAGCTTTCAATTTCCAATCAAATGAG
This sequence comes from Artemia sinica, assembly GCA_027921565.1. NCBI lineage: Eukaryota > Metazoa > Arthropoda > Branchiopoda > Anostraca > Artemiidae > Artemia > Artemia sinica. The sequence goes on along the minus strand of CM051271.1, from coordinate 15,416,766 downwards.
CCCTCTTTGAAGTTTGTACGAGCATCCCTTCCATAAGAACTATATATGCCCCTAGAGCATTACTCATAACGTCTGCCTCAGGGCCCTGGCGGGTTCCGTCGACACAGGAATTTTTCTTATCTGACCTTTGAACTATTTTTAATCAAATGGCTATTATAAAAACTTTATCGGATGGGCTTGGGGAAAAAAGAGTGTGTGTGTGGGGGGGGGGGGGGGGGGGGAAGTGGCCCTCGGATATCTTTTGACTCTTAAAAATTGAACTAGAACTTTCAATTTCTAATCAAATGAGCCCCCTCTGAAGTTTATACGAGTATCCCTTTCATAAGAACCATATACGCCCCCATGACAACACTTACAACGCCTATCCCCCGGGCTATGGGGGGCGTTTTTGTTATCTAATTTTTGAACAATTTCCAAAACACTGGCTATCTCAAAATTCGTAGCGGACGGGTTTGGGGAAAAAAGAGCGTGGGGGGGGGGTTAGTTTAACCCTCTTGACTCTTAAAAAGTGAACTAGAACTTTCAATTTCCAATCAAACGAGCCCTCTATGAAGTTTATACGAGCATCCCTTTCATAAGAACCATACATGTCCTTAGGGCATAACTTAGAACGCCTTCTCCTGTGCCCTGGGGGGTTGTATTGACACCGGATTTTTTCTTATCCGACCTTTGAACTATTTTTAATAAGATGCCTATCTCAAAATTTTCATCAGATGGGTCTTGAAAAAGAAGGCGTAGGGGGGGGGGGAGGGGGGCTAGCTGCCCTTGGATCTCTTTTGACTATCAAAAAGTGAGCTCGAACTTTCAATATCCAATCAAATGAGCCCTCTCTGAAGTTTATACGAGCATCCCTTTCATACGAACAATATATGCACCAGGGCATAACTTACAACACCTGCCCCCGGGCCCTGGGGGGTTGTGACGACACCTGAGTTTTTGTTATCTGAATTTTGAGAAATTTTTAACTTTATGGCTATCTTAAAACTTTTATTAGATGCATTTGGGGAAAAGGGGCGTGGTGGGGGGCTAGTTGCCCTCTAATCTCTTTTGACTCTAAAAAACTTAGCTAAAACTTTCAATTTCCAATCCAATGAGCCATCTCTGAATTTTTTAAGAGCATCCCTTCAATAAGAACCATACATTCCCCCAGGGCATAACTTACAACACCTGCCCTCGGGCCCTGGGATGCTGTGTTGACCCCTGAGTTTTCGTTATATGGTATTTGAACAATTTAAAAAAAAGCTATCTCAAAGTTCTTATAGGACTGGTTTGAGAAAAAAGGGCATGGGGGGGGGGCTAGGTGCCCACCAATCTTTTTTTACTCTTAAAAAGTCAACTAGAACTTTCAATTTCCAATCAAATGATCCCTCTTTGAAGTTAATACGAGCATCCCTTCCATAAGACCCATATATGCCCCCAGGGCAAAACTTACAACGCCTGCCCCGGGCCCTAGTGGGTTGTGTCGACACCGGAATTTTTGTTATATGATCTTTGAACTATTTTTAACAAAATAGTTATCTTAAAATTTCTATTGGATGCATTTGGGAAAAAGAGTTTGGGAGGGGAGGGGGAGCTGGTTACCCTCCAATATCTTTTGACGCTTAAAAAGTGAACTAAAACTTTCAATTTCCAATCAAATGAGCCCTCTCTGAAGTTTATACGAACATTCCTTTCATAAGAACCATATATGCCCCCAGGACATAACTTATAACCCTTGCCCCTAAAGACTGTGGGGGGAGTGTCCTGCTCAAACATATAATTTCCAGAACTTTCAACTACGTTGAACAAAATGGCTATATCAAACTTTTGATTGGATGTGTTTGGGGAAATGGTGGACGTGGAAGGGGTGTCAGTTGCCTTAGAATCACTTTCGACTATTAAAACGGAACTAGCCATTAAAATTTTCAATCAAATGAGCCCTTTCTGAAGTTTCTACGACAACGGTGTCTATACAAAACCTTACATGCCCCCAGGGCATAACTTATAACCCTTGCCCTGCGGGCTGTGGGGGAGTTGTCATCCTCAAAGACCTAATTTCCAAAACTTAAAACTACGTTTAATAAAATGGCTGTCTCAAAACTTTGATTGAATGTGTTTGGGGAAAAAAGTGGGCGTGGGAGGGGGTTAGTTGCCCTCAAATCACTTTCGACTATTAAAAAGGGCACTAGCCCCTTGAATTTCCAATCGAATGAGACTTTTTTGAAGTTTCTACGACAACGCCTTCTATAAAAACCTTATATGCCCCCCAGGGTATAACTTAAAACCCTTGCCTTGAGGGTTATGGGGAAGTGTCCTCCTCAAAAACATAATTTCTATTGGAAATCAACTACGCTGAACAAAATGGCTATCTCAAAATTCTGATTGGATTTGTTTGGGGGAATGATGGGCGTTGGGGGGGGGGAGCTAGTTGCCCTCCAATCACTTTTGACTATTAAAAAGGGCACTAGCCCTTTGAATTTCCAATCGAATGAACCTTTTTTGAATTTTCTATGACAACGCCTTCTATAAAAACCTTATATATCCCCAGGGCATAACTTAAAACCCTTGCCCTGAGGGTTGTGGGGGAGTGTCCTCCTCAAAAATATATTTGTTATCTGGAAATCAACTACGCTGAACAAAATGGCTATCTCAAAATTTTGATTGGATGTGTTTGGGGGAATGATGGGCGTGGGGGGGGGTCTAGTTGCTAATCACTTTCGACTATTGAAAAGGGCACTAGCCCTTTGAATTTCCAATCGAATGAGCCTTTTTCGAAGTTTCTACGACACTGCCTTCTATAAAAACCTTATATGCCCCCAGGGCATAACTTAAAACCCTTGCCCTGAGGGTTGTGGGGGAGTGTCCTCCTCAAAAACATTTTTTCTATCTGGAAATCAGCTACGCTGAACAAAATGGCTATCTCAAAATTTTGACTGGATGTGTTTGGGGGAATGATGGGCGGGGGGGGGGGGGGGCTAGTTGCCCTCCAATCACTTTCGACTATTAAAAAGGGCACTAGAACTTTCGATTTCCAATCGAATGAGCCCCTTTTGAAGTTTCTACGACGATCCCTTCCGTATGAAGTGCCTCTGGGAAAAAAATAATAATAATAAAACATTGGAGCCATATGGCCTTTACTATAGGCAACGCTATAGCGTTGCCTCTGATTTTTTTTCCCCACAGGCACTTCATAGTTCAAAGTTCTGATAACAAAAAACTTCGGTGTCGACACAGCCCCCCAGGGCCCGGGGGTAGGCGTTGTATGTTATGCCCTGGGGGCATATATGGTTGTTATGGAAGGGATGCTCGTATAAAATTCCTAGAGGGCTCATTTGATTGGAAATTGATAGTTGTAATTCAAGGTTTAAGAGTCAAAAGTAATTGGAGGGCAGCTAGCCTCCCCCCACGCTCCATTTATTTTTTTCCCAGAGGCACTTCATATAGAAGGGGTCGTCGTATAAACTTAAAGAGGGCTAATTCGATTGGAAATCGAGAGTTCTGGTGCCCTTTTTAAGAGTCAAAAGTGATCAGAGGGCAACTGCCCCACCCCAAGCCCTTTTTCCCAAATACATCTGTTAAAAAATTTGAGGTATCCATTTTGTTAAAAATAGTTCAAAGATCATATAACAAAAACTCCTTTACGCATGGTCATTTCGTTAAAAATAGTTCAAAGATCAGATAAGAAAAATTCCTGTGTCGACCCCCCCCCCACAAGGGCCGGGGCAGGCGTTTTAAGTATTACTCTGGGGGCATATATGGTTCTTATGAAAGGTATGCTCGTATAAACTTCAGACAGGGTTCATTTGAATGGAAATTAAAAGTTGTAGTTCATTTTCTCAGAGTGAAAAAAGATCAGAGGGCAACTAGCCCCTCCCGCCCTTGAGCTTATCGGATGGATAAACCCATCCGATAAAAATTTCAGGTGACCATTTTGTTAAAAATAGTTCAACCATCAGATAATAAAACTCCAGGATCGACACACCCCCCCCCCCCCAGGGCCCAGGGATAGGCGTTGTATGTTATACTCTGGGGATATATATAATTCTTATAGAAGTGATACTCGTATAAACTTCAGAGAGGGCTTATTTGATTGAAAATAGAAAGTTCTAGTTCACTTTTAAAGAGTCAAAAGAGACCGAAGCTTAATCTAGTCCCCCCACGCCCTTTTTCCCCAAACCCATCCGATAAAAATTTTGAGATAGCAATTTTGTTAAAAATACTTAAAACATCAGATAATAAAAACTCCAAGGTTGACACAAACCCATTTTTTTCACTTTGATATTATTGCTTTGATATCAGTTTTGATAGCAAAGTTTTGATAGCAAAGTTTTGATAGATATTAATGTAAATTAATAAATAAATCTTAAAACGAGTGAAACTTAAATTGAATATGCAAATCAAGCTTGAAACGAACAAAAATCACCACAAACAAGAGTTTGGGTATGACCTCCTTCTCTCACTGTAAAAGTCTAAAATCTACTGCGTCATTGGCGCTTTACTGAAAACTATATGCGTCTTGAACAGTCTTGGAAAGTATAAACAACATCAAATTGAATATTTGATGTACAATGATACTAATTGTTGAAAGATCCACCAGTTCAAGAATTTATTTCACTGTATTTTTATTTTCAATACTGTAAGAACTGGAAAAGAAAATATTTGTAATATAATCCGTTTTCAGAATAATATAATATAATTCTACTGCCAATGACGTAGTAGGCTTTTGGTTTTTATTTACAGTTAGGAAAGGAGGGAGTATCCATATAATTGTCTGTAGCGACACTATATTCGTCTTTAACAACTTTAAAAAGAGCTTATAAATTAAACTGAATATTTGATGTATAATGATATTAATTGCTGAAAGCTCATCAGTTTAAAATGTTACTATAATTTTAATGTTTATTTTCATTATTAAGTGCAAAAGAAAATATTTGTCATTAAATTGGTTTTCAATAAAGCACCAATGAGGCAGTAGGTTTTAGACTTTTACAGTGAGAGAAGGAGGTCATACCCAAACTCTTGTTTGTGGTGATTTTTGTTCGCTTCAAGCTTGATTTGCATATTCAATTTAAGTTTCACTCGTTTTAAGATTTATGTATTAATTTACATTAATATCTATTGTATGTTTGTTTGCATTGATTGTTTATTTAATTTCTGTTCGCTATAAATTTCATTTATACTTCAATAGGAAAATATTTTTTTCGTTTTAAGCTTGATATTCATATTCAATCTAAGCATTACTCGCTTTAAGATCTATTTATTCATTTAAATTATTGCTTGTTGTATGTTTTTGCTCTGATTGTTTATTTAATTTCTGTTCGTTTTGGGTTCCATTTATTCTTTAATAGTAATTTCTGGTCGTTTTGAGTTTGAATTTTAAAAGGTATTTGTATCTGCTGAGCTTAAGTTTAAAATGGCCTTTACTTTTCTTTAAAAACTTGTTTTTCGGGAAGTTCTTTTTAATTAATTAAACTTAAGATCAGCAGAAATATAAACCTTTAATAATTCAAAATAAAAAAAGAAAATAAATTACTATTGAAGAATAAATGAAACCAAAAACGAAAAGAAATTAAATAAATAATCATAGCAAACACTTGGCATTTGCAACCAGGTGCATGTGATTCCTGAAAGTTGGAACCCCATTCCTGAAAGTCTGGACTGGTGTGTCAGTTTTCAATTACAACTATATCCCTTGTAAAAGTTCTTTGGATTTTAGACACTGTCTAATGCTTCTCTTTGTGAAGGTGTGGCGGACCACGGTTTTATCTCAAGGTGGTAGTTTATGGGGCCTGTGGTACTGTAAAAAATTAATTTTATGATTTTACTGAGGTGGATCAACTTCCTATTTCTTCCAGACTTGAAAAAAAAAAAAAAAAAAAAAAAAAAAAAAAAAAAAAAAAAAAAAAAAAAAAAAAAAAAAAAAAAAACAGACAATGTATAAGCATTGATGGATCATAGATGTTGCAAGTGAAGACTACATAAAACCTTCGAATCAACTCTAAACCTCTAAACCATTTAATTAGTTTTTTCGCTGAGTGGTTAGTGCGCTAGACTGGGAGTCCCTTGTCCTTGAGGACAGAGGTTCCAGTTCTGGTGTTGCTGATTATTTGGTATGGAACGGAGGTCAACGGTGTGATTGTAAGCTCAGTCAGAGTTGACCCAGTTCTAAACGACCACCTGGAGAAATTAGGGGGAAAACACGAAGTGTTGGATGATTTGCCTTTTTGCATTCTTCTAACATACCGCAGCCCCTAAAATTTCAACATAGGATAAACAGGCTAACCTTATACGCTCTGAACTATCATAACCATATCTTTCAATCCTTTTTTCCTCCAGCTCCGGCAAACATTTTGCTCATCTCGATAAGAATGTGACCGTGAAGGATCATACCGAGGAGAGAGGGATCGAGTTCTATTCCTTGATCGGAAACTTAAAGATAAGCTGCTATAACTATAGCTTCGTGACTCCTTAGAATCGGGAAGCAGGTTATAGGAAGTAGTACCAGAGTTGTTGCAGTTGAGAAGTTTTTTTTTACATTTGCTTACTTTTATTTTTGAATTTCACAATAGCTTATAATAGTAGCATTTCTCTTTTTTTCTTAGAATTTGAGGCAATGCTTGAACATCAGCCACGACTTTATTTACTTTTTTTGGCCGAAGTTGGCCAAGGGCCGTCAAAAGAAAGAAAATTCAGGAAGATTGGAATCATTTATTTGAAAATTCTTACAAGTATAGAAAGAATCAAAGAAGGCGAACGGATATAATGCCTGAAAAAAAATGTACGCTGTAATTTTTGTATGGCAGTAAAATTTGGCGGGATGAGTTTGAGGGATCCTTAAAAAATCACATGTATATATGAAATAAGAGTTGGTTAAGAGTGATTTCGAACCGATACTAGGCAAAGAGTTTGCCTCGCTAGCTTTTTGAGCCAATGTTTCTTTTGATGTCAGAATTCACTAAAAAGTTCAGGTCTTCAGCCCTCATTTCCCACATGCGGAGCTCTAGTTTCCAGACCTCATTAATGGGGCCTTCAATTTGCACGGGCTCAGCTATTGCCACTGAAACTGAAAGCGCCCTTCCTTCAGTCTTCGCATAATTACTGTCCACATATTTGAACTTGGGTCACTTAAAACTGAACCTTGTGAACAAAATAAAGTATAGAAATGGTTAAAGTCCTAACGTCATTCAAAGGGAAATCCCCTGAATTTTATTTATAGTGACAATTTTCAACATTAAAACAGCCTACCTCTATTCTCATAGATTCTAGATACTTCTAGAAAAAACCCACTTCTAGCTTGAATAGTTCAGTTATTCATTCAATGCTAGTTGAAAGACGCCAGATTTTTTTTAAAGATAAAAGAAGATTCCTAAAAGGAAATAAGAAACTTAAAAGTGCTAAGCAAAAAATATATTTGAATTAACATTTTTAAAACATAAATATAAATGAAATACTTCCGGAATGAAAAGACAACATCAATTAGAATAGCAGTGAAAGTTTGAGATCCGAATCCAGTGTGCTATACCTGAGCAGACTTGATCAGTTTACAACCGCTAAAGACGAAAAAGAAGAAACGATACCAGGTAAACATAACAAATTTTAAAATATGTAGAGCTGTTCCGAACAAGCCTTAGTCCAGTTTGAAATTTTATAAGAAGAGCAAACTACAAGTTTTGAAGAAAACAAAGATTACGTGTCTTCACATTTCTCTTAGTCTCTAAAACTGGCTCCAAGATTCATTCCATTGGAATAATTGGAAGACAACAACAACAAAGGGTTTTTTCGCCTTTTCAAATCCCTCATCCATGGCCTTTTTTCACCTCTAGCATTCGACACTTAGCCAGGGGGAATCAAAATCATCTAGTAATTAATTAATTTAGACAGATATCACCCCTCTCCTCAATCAGAAACATATGCCTATTGTACGACTAATCATTTTTCAAAATTAGAAATATCGATATTGAAAATCCTTCAATATGATATCTACCTTAGCAAATTCGCCAGAGTCAGCGAAAAAAAAAACTTGAAAACGATCTTTAATATTCCCCTAATTTTTGTTTAACTTGCGTTATATTCTCCTAAATTGTTCTGAAGACCCAACCCTTGTCGGCATAATTGAAAAATTATAGCTGAAAAATTTGTTTATCGTTTTCGATTATCAACCCTCGAAGTATTTTTCAATTTTTTTTTGGCTCAGTACATTCATGATCTAAGTCGTTTTTATAACTAATTATTTCCTTAACAAACAACGTAGTAATCCAATGTTTTCAAACCGCAGATTTGTCAGGAGGAGTTATTTTTAAAATCTGGGAAAATGTACTTGTGCCTTTTTGGTATATACCGCAACAGAAATAAAAGACTGAGAAATAAAAAACAAATTTTAAGCCTGGAAAGGATGTCAACAGGCCCCAAATTCCCCCCTTCCGCAAAGATTTCATTTCTTCTCATAAAACTCAAAGATGTTGCATAACTAGAACCAGTGTGTTGGGTTGCACAACCGGTATCGTTTCTTGCTTTTCCTTTACAACTTTTGCATAAAATTTCGCAATAATTTCAACTTAATAAACTTGATAATACTATGCTTCAAGAATTGATTTTTCCGCCATAATTTCGCCATATCCCACGGGAGGTTCTTGCTGGAAATTGCGAAAATGTGTATCCAAAATTGCACCATCATCAACTAAAAGAAAAACTTAAATTAAAGCTTTGAATGCACAGGGACATGCACAGTGGCACAAGGTTTGAAGCACAGTCCCAAGATTATCCATGGCATTCATACATTTTTTTTTATAGATTATTTGTGGCATTCATAAGTTTCTTCAGTTCCCAATAAAACAGGAATAACTCTCCATTTTTCGCTGTTTTGTCGAATTACCTCATAGCCCTAATAAAGTAATGGATACTCGCACACTCACTAGTAACGCTACTGACAATTCACCGCATCACCAGGCTGTCTAAAGTCAACACAGCTGTACACGTGTGTGCTCCATTTTACCCTTTGGAGAGCCTCTTCACTCTTTACCTCCTCTTCTGACTTTGAATGAATGCTGCTTTATTAACAATATAGCTATCCCTACCACAGGTACGCCGTAATACAGTTAACCCAACAACTACAACAATTATAAATTTAAAAGCCCAAAACCTTATTTCAAATTGATATATCAACTGTTATTGATGCATCGATCGATTTGAAGAGATTCCGAATTGAGATGTGTCAGTGTGTCACCATATGTTGAACAACTGTGTCAAGGTATATGTACAGTCTAAATTCTGTCAGATTGGTCCTTCCTCATTGTTAGATACCAAGCTCAAGAAGCAATTTCCAGACATGTTCCTACATAAATGCAATTTAAGGACTTAAGACTTGGGCGGGTATACCAAACCTTTGCATGTTGGAAAAAGAATGTAATAATGAGGCAGCATTTTCAACCAACAGCCAACGCGAAAGTTCCATTTTAAATCCTTGTCTTAAAGTACCCCAAATGTTCTAACTATTTCAATCTTCATTACTGCGGAAGTATGTGAATTTTGGCTATCAGTTTTTTGGCAGGCTAAAATCACAGAAGAGCTCTTAATCTCAATAACCGTCAGGTTTACACGTTTCAGGTTTACAATTTTGTTCATACTATGAGCATTTTCGGTCACTGGAATCCCTGAATTTTTCTAAACGGTGAATTATTTTTACTACCCGTTTAAATTTTTATAGGATAATTAATTAAAAAAACTTTTTCCGAAAAATAAGTTTTTCAAAGAAAAGTAAAGAACTCCATTAAACCAAAAATGAGCAAAAATGAAATCAAATAATCTACTAAGTGCGAAACTACCCCAAATCATAATCGATAAATAAATGAAACCCAAAACGAACAGAAATTACAATAAATAACCGACTCAAACTCAAAACGAGCAGAAATTAACATGAGTAGGGCTCAAAACCCCTATGCCTTCCCTAGGTCAAAACATAATTTGCACTTTACTGAAAAAATATAAATGTTTTTACTTTTATAACTTTAATAAATCAAATAATATTAACATTTTGATTACTAAATATCAGTATATGTATATTGAACTGACAATGCACATTCATTTGTATTTTATTCAGTAAAGTGCAAATTATGTTCTGGCCTTGGGCCAGAACATAATTTACAGCACCACAAATAATAATCTACAGCACCACTATCTATGAAAACCTTATATGCCCCCAGGGCATACCTTACAACCCTTGCCCCGAGGGTTCTGTGGGGGTTATCATCCTCAAAGACCTAATTTCTAAAACTTTTAACTACGTTGAACAAAATGGCTATCTAAAAATTTTGATTGGATGTGTTTGGGGAAAAGGTGGGCGTGAGACGGGGGTTAGTTGCCCTCCAATTACTTCCGACTATTAAAAAGGGCACTAGCAATTTCATTTTCCAATCGAATGAGCCCTTTTTTAAGTTTCTACAACACTTTCTATAAAAACCTTATATGCCCCAGGGCATAACTTACAACCCTTGCCTTGAGAAAATGGTGGGCGTGAGAGGGGGGGGGGGTTACATGCCCTCCAATCACTTTCGACTATTAAAAAGGGCACAAGCCGTTTCAATTTCTAATCGAATGATTCCTTTTTGAAGTTTCTACGACAACCATTTCTATAAAAAAAACCTTATATGCCCCCAGGGCATAACTTACAACCCTTGCCTTGAGGGCTGTGGGGGGAGTGCCATCCTCAAAAACATAATTTCCGGCCTTTAATTACGTCGAACAAAATGGCTATCTCAAAATTTTGATTGGATGTGTTTGGGGAAATGGTGGGTGAGAGAATAGTTTAGTTATACTCCAATCACTTTCGACTATTAAAAAGGGCACAAGCCCTTCTAATTTCCAATCGAATGAGCCTTTTGTGAAGTTTCTACAGCACCACTATCTATGAAAACCTTATATGCTCCCAGGGCATACCTTACAACCCTTGCCCCGAGGGTTCTGTGGGGGTTATCATCCTCAAAGACCTAATTTCTAAAACTTTTAACTACGTTGAACAAAATGGCTATCTAAAAATTTTGATTGAATGTGTTTGGGGAAAAGGTGGGCGTGAGACAGGGAATTAGTTGCCCTCCAATTACTTCCGACTATTAAAAAGGGCACTAGCCCTTTGAATTTCCAATCGAATGAGCCCTTTTTCAAGTTTCTACGACAAAGCTTTCAATAAAAGCCTTATATACCTCCAGGGCATAACTTACAACCCTTAGCTTGACGGCGGTGGGGGGCGTGTCATCCACAAAGATATGATTTCAGGACCTTTCAACTACTTTGAACAAAAATGGCTATCTCAAAATTTTGATTGGATGTGTTTGGATAAATGGTTGGCGTGGAAAGGGTGTTAGTTGCCTTCCAATCACTTTCGACTATTAAAAGGACACTAGCCCTTTCAATTTCCAATCAAATGAGCCCCTTTTGAAGTTTCTACGACAACGCTTTCTATGAAAACCTTATATGCCCCCAGGGCATAACTTACAACCCTTGCGCTAAGGGCTGTGGGGGGGGGAATTGTCATCCTCAAAGACCTAATTTCCAGAACTTTCAACTAGGTTGAACAAAATGGTTATCTCAAAATTTTGATTCGATGTTTTTGGGGAAAAGGTGGGCGTGAGAGGGGGGTTAGTTGCCCTTCAATCACTTTCGACTATTAAAAAGGGCACTATCCCTTTGAATTTCCAATCGAATGAGCCGTTTTTGAAGTTTCTACGACAACGCTTTCTATAAAAATCTTATATGCCCCCAGGGCTGTGGGGGAGTGTTCTCCTCAAAAACATAATTTCTATCCGGAAATCAACTATGCTGAACAAAATGGCTATCTCAAAATTTTGATTGGATGTGTTTGGGGAAATTGTGGGCGTGGAAGGGGTGTTAGTTGCCTTCCAATCACATTCGACTATTAAAAAGGGCACAAGCCACTCCAATTTCCAATCGAATGAGCACTTTTCGAACTTTCTACGACAACTCCTTCGATACGAAGTGCCCTAGTCTAAGACCAAGAAACCCAAAAAAATATAATACACTGTACCCACATTGTTCTTTACTTAGGCAGCGCTATTGCGCTGCCCAAGATATTAAGAAGCTTGGATTAAACAGATTCCTCAGGGTTAGTATGGAACACATTAGAATTAATGAGTATAATAGGCTAGTTAAGTCGCTAAGGCTAGGAATAAGTGAAGATGAAAAGGTGATGTTGAGTAACGAAAATATCGATCAAGTGGACAGCTTCATTTACCTTGGTAGTATTATTGGCGAAGACGGTGGGAGCCGTGAAGATGTTAAAAGTAGAATAGCCAAGGCTCATGGTGTTTTTTCACGGTTGAAAAAAGTTAGGAAGAATAGGAAGATAAGTCTGCGAACCAAGATTAGAACACTGGAAGCTTCCATGATGAAAGCGGTCAAATATGGTTCTGAACCATGGGCGCTCCGAAAAACGGAAGATTTGCTAGATGCTTTCTAGGGCATTAACGAGAGAAAGGTTGAGATGACCAGGGCACGTCCTGCGGATGAAACATGACAGATTGCCAAACATTATCCTTTTCGACCAACCGTCTAGGGCTAAACGGAAAGCAGGTAGTCCGCGTTTGGATTGGGAGGATGTCGTAAAGAAAGATTTAAGGGAAATAGGAACTTCCTGGGTGGGTGTAAAGAGGGAAGCTTTGAATAGATTGGGATGGAGGACGAGCGGGCGTGGCTGTTTTGTTCTCAGGCGGATCGCTGCAGCGGTGAGTTGTCAGTAGTGGTTGTAGTCGTATTATAAGCTAGTTTTGTGTAAATTTATTGATTTTGTTTGATGTTTATTTATTGATTATTATTTTGTCTTTTGGAGCAGTCTAGGGGTTACGTAATAAGCATCATATCTTACAGCATTCTAAGGAAACAACATAAAAAAACTAGCAATGAACATCAGTCAATAAAAAAATTAACCAGGAAGGCAAAAAAGGATGAAATGACTAATCTTATCTGATGGTCTTATAAATATTAGTTCACTGTAAAAAACCCATCAGTCATATGCAAGCAAACTGAAAAGGAGAGAAGACTAAGGAAGTAGAAAAGACATGAAAAAAAACCCCACAAAATATCAAGCTTCTGAGTCTTCATTAGGAAAACAAATTTCGCCAAAAGTAGCATATGATATTTTCCACTGAATCAATAGATCTTAGAAACTCAATTCTACAAAATAATTCATTCATAAGCCATGGCATTTCAGCTGCAGTTGAAGAGTACTTTATTACATCAAGAAGGCTATTATAAGAGCAAACAGGGTATATACAATTGTCCCATAGCTGAGAAGCTAAATAATAAATATTATTACTGGGAGCTATGCATTCGGGTCACACATTTGGGAATTTCTTAGCAGAGAAGATACAAAATTCTCCGTAAATATCACCAAAGTGAATAAAATAAATACAAAAATTATTAACATAACTAATTACCATAGAATGCAGGAAAAACAGTTCCACGGATTCCACTGATTGGACATTCCATATTCTTACCATTCAAATAAAAATTCAGCTGTACATGGTCGTAAGCAATACCCTAGAAAATAGAACATAAAATTACCCGGGATTGCACTTGAAACAATTTCATAAGGAAAAAAATACTGTGCGAAAAGAGGGAACGCTATCATAGACACAAATTTCCAAGTTAAAAAAGGTTCCGCTCTGATTTCATGTATACTATTTGCAGATATCTCAAGCCAGCTACACAGAAGCCGGCACCCTACTTATGAAGCAAGATTGCATTTGGAGTAAAGTTCTTTGTTGTATGGGCTAAGGACCTACATAACTGGTAATAATCTAATTAATGGGGCTGCTGTATCAGTGTCTTTAGTCAAACTAGATGCTAATTGACATCAAATAAAGAAAACGGTCTAGGTTTGATAGTCTAGTCACACTATAGATTGCATAGAGCTTCTTCCTCAGGGAAACAACGTTCGTCTTCTCTCCTTTGACAGCACAAAAGCTCTTGATCGTTTTTGGCATGTCGGTCTTCTTTGCCAATGGCAGAGCTATGGAGATGATGGACTGTTTAAGGTCCTTTACAAATTTCCTTTGCAACAATCTTAGAGAGTTGCCTTGGTGGTTCCATTTTTAAGGAATACAAACTGCAAGCTGGAGTCCCTCAAGGAAACGTTCGAAGCTCAACTATCTTTGTAAAGTTTATCAATGACCCGAGGGAGATAACTTTATGAATACACTTATTTAATTTTACTAATGATGCTACTACTCGAATTGCAATTCCTAGGCACGCGATCCAAACGAACATCATTTTAAACTTGAGTCTTGTCTGCTGAAGACTGAGGTAGGTCATTGAAAGGTAAAGTTCAAAATCCTCAAAAATTGTTGATTTTGAAGCGAAAATTGCGAAACTCTCCAGATTCTATCTTTAAAGGGAGTCAATAATGAGGACGCTTTTCGTCTTCAAATACTGAACTCCGAACCTCATGTAAGATAAAGTCTTAGTAAGATGAGGTCACCTTGCTCCCAGAGGCTAGAATTTATCCTATGATTCAAAAACCTTTTATCCAATCAATCGATCTCCCCCTCATATGCATCTGACCTGCCTTTTTTTCAGTTACTGAATGTTCCTGCCTTTTATCTGGAATTGACCCAAAAGTTCATTTTGCTCCCCTTCAGAGAATCCAAAATCGAGGAATCAAGAGTGAAAACATCTGGCAAATATGTCATCTATCTCCCTTAACCGTTAAATGAGGACCTTGGCATAGTGTCAGTGCTGGTAATTAATAATGATATGCACCAGCTTCATCAGAGGAGCTGTCAAAGCTAATGCGTAACAGAGCTAAGGTGATAAAATATACTTGCTATGCTGCTACTCGTATCTACCGTAGGAAGCTCTCACCGCCCAGAAATGCCTCAAAAAGAGCTTTGTTCGACGCACTTTTACCATGTGGGATGAGTCCACGACGCAAGATATCCAAAGGAACCTTCCATTAATTATTTTAAGAGAAGGCATTGTGAGTAATCAAATATCAGATAAGATAATTACAGCACTAGCAGCATATCACCATGTGAAGGCGTTTCGTCACCTGCGTAAATATGATCAAATAATTCTTATATGATGTCTTTAGAAAAATGTCAAACTTGATCATATGCTAATGCCTATATAACTTTCCACATCGTATTCTTATAATGTAAATAAAAGATTCTATAGCCATTAACCACTGTCAAAAGTACAGAATTAAATACGGTTGTCATATTAGAAGATGATTGTCAAGGCTCAACAAATATATATATAAGTAGAAAGGACCCTAAAGGTCGTGACATTACCACGTGGTTTATGGTCCTAATATGGGCATAGAGTCCCTAGGGGAGATGGATTTCTGAGAAATTGATTGCGTAATCGATTGAGAATTTGGAACACCTGTGCTGACAGTCATTAATCAAATTGTTTCCGGAAGTTTATTAATATCTTTGGAGTTCGACCAGAATTGTTTCCGGGGCAAAGTTTAGATCACACGTGACAGATGATGTCATGGTTGATTGATTGACACGAAAGGGGAATTAATTTGTTGTTTCTAAGGGGAATTATTGATTCAAGAAAGGGGAATTAATTTGTTGTTTCTAAGGGGAATTATTGATTCACGAAAGGGGAAATAATTTGTTGTTTCTAAGGGGAAGGTGGGGAAGAGATATATTGATTGCGTAATCTAAGGGAGAGAATTCCCGAGAAATTGATTACATAATCGGTTTAACCCTATCAGGAGCTCGTGACGGGAATCCATTTATGTGCATAGAATGACATAATCAACTAGGACAAATGGATTTCTGAGAAATTGATTACATAATCGGTAGAACCCTATCAGAAGGTCATGACGGGGGTCCATATATGGATATAGAATGACGTAATCGACTAGGACAAATGGATTTCTGAGAAATTAATTATATAATCGGTAGAACCTTATCAGAAGGTCATGACTGGACTCCAAGCAATACTTTTCAAAAGGCATTTCAGAGCAAGTTCCTTTCTTAGTGACCATCCTAAACCTATTTTACAAATTGAAGTACCCATCCTTTTAGCTTAGAGTTTTAGTTTGGTTTAGTTTTAGTTAAGACTTTCGAGTTTTTACCTTAGAGTCATAGCTTAGAGTTTTTGTTAGAGTTCTAGTTTAGTTTAGTTTTAGTTAAGAGTTTAGAGTTTTACCTTAGAGTCTTAGCTTAGAGTTTTAGTTAGAGTTGAAGTTTAGTTAAAGTTAAGAGTTTCGAGTTTTAGCTTAGAGTCATACCTTTGAGTTTTACCTAAAGTTTTAGTTTGGCTAAGTTTTAATTAAGAGTTTAGAGTTTTTAGCTTAGAGTTTTATTTAGAGTTCTAGTTTAGTTTAGTTACAGTTAAGAATTTAGAGTTTTAGCTTAGAGTCTTAGCTTAGAATTTTACTTAAAGTTATAGTTTGGTTAAGTTTTAGTTAAAAGTTTCGAGTTTTAGCCTAGAGTCTTAGCTTAGAGTTTTAGTTAGAGTTCTAGTTTAGTTTAGTTTTAGTTAAGAGTTTAGAGTTTTACCTTAGAGTCTTAGCTTAGAGTTTTAGTTAGAGTTGAAGTTTAGTTTAGTTACAGTTAAGAGTTTCGAGTTTTAGCTTAGGGTCATACCTTAGAGTTTTACCTAAAGTTTTAGTTTGGCTAAGTTTTAGTTAAGAGTTTCGAGTTTTAGCTTAGAGTCTTAACTTAGACTTTTTTTGTTAGAGTTCTAGTTTAGTTTAATTTTAGTTAAGAGTTTGATGTTTTACCTTAGAATTTTACTTAAAGTTATAGTTTGGTTAAGTTTTAGTTAAGACTTTCGAGTTTTAGCTTAGAGTCATAGCTTAGAGTTTTTGTTAGAGTTCTAGTTTAGTTTAGTTTTAGTTAAGAGTTTAGAGTTTTACCTTAGAGTCTTAGCTTAGAGTTTTAGTTAGAGTTGAAGTTTAGTTTAGTTACAGTTAAGAGTTTCGAGTTTTAGCTTAGAGTCATACCTTAGAGTTTTACCTAAAGTTTTAGTTTGGCTAAGTTTTAGTTAAGAGTTTCGAGTTTTAGCTTAGAGTCTTAACTTAGACTTTTTTTTGCTAGAGTTCTAGTTTAGTTTAGTTTTAGTTAAGAGTTTGATGTTTTACCTTTGAGTCTCAGTTAGAGTTCTAGTTTAGTTTAGTTTTAGTTAAGAGTTTGGTGTTTTACCTTAGAGTCTTAGCTTAGAGTTTTAGTTAGAGTTCTAGTTTAGTTTAGTTTTAGTTAAGAGTTTAGAATTTTAGCTTAGAGTCTTAGCTTAGAGTTTTTATTAGAGTTCTAGTTTATTTTAGTTTTATTTAAGAGTTTAGAGTTTTTAGCTTAGAGTCATAGCTTAGAGTTTTTGTTGAAGTTCTAGTTTAGTTTAGTTTTAGTTAATAGTTTAGAGTTTTAGCTTAGAGACTTAGCTTAGAGTTATAGTTTTACTTTAGTTTTAGTTAAGAGTTTAGAGTTTTTTAGCTTAGAGTCTTAGCTTAGAGTTTTTGATAGAGTTCTAGTTTAGTTTTAGTTAAGAGTTTGGTGTGTTACCTTAGAGTCATAGCTTAGAGTTTTAGTTAGAGTTCTAGTTTAGTTTAGTTTTAGTTAAGAGTTTAGAATTTTAGCTTAGAGTCTTAGCTTAGAGTTTTTGTTAGAGTTCTAGTTTATTTCAGTTTTAGTTAAGAGTCTTAGCTTAGAGTTTTTGTTGAAGTTCTAGTTTAGTTTAGTTTTAGTTAAAAGTTTAGAGTTTTTAGCTTAGAGTCTTAGCTTAGAGTTTTTGTTAGAGTTCTAGTTTAGTTTAGTCTTAACTTAGAGTTTTTTGATAGAGTTCTAGTTTAGTTTAATTTTAGTTAAGAGTTTGATGTTTTACCTTTGAGTTTCAGTTAGAGTTCTAGTTTAGTTTAGTTTTAGTTAAGAGTTTGGTGTTTTACCTTAGAGTCTTAGCTTAGAGTTTTAGTTAGAGTTCTAGTTTAGTTTAGTTTTAGTTAAGAGTTTAGAGTTTTTAGCTTAGAGTCTTAGCTTAGAGTTTTTGTTAGAGTTCTAGTTTATTTTAGTTTTAGTTAAGAGCTTAGAGTTTTTAGCTTAGAGTCTTAGCTTAGAGTTTTTGTTGAAGTTCTAGTTTAGTTTAGTTTTAGTTAAAAGTTTAGAGTTTTTAGCTTAGAGTCTTAGCTTAGAGTTTTTGTTAGAGTTCTAGTTTAGTTTAGTCTTAACTTAGAGTTTTTTGATAGAGTTCTAGTTTAGTTTAATTTTAGTTAAGAGTTTGATGTTTTACCTTTGAGTTTCAGTTAGAGTTCTAGTTTAGTTTAGTTTTAGTTAAGAGTTTGGTGTTTTACCTTAGAGTCTTAGCTTAGAGTTTTAGTTAGAGTTCTAGTTTAGTTTAGTTTTAGTTAGGAGTCTAGAATTTTAGCTTAGAGTCTTAGCTTAGAGTTTTTAGCTTAGAGTCTTAGCTTAGAGTTTTTGTTGAAGTTCTAGTTTAGTTTAGTTTTAGTTAATAGTTTAGAGTTTTAGCTTAGAGTCTTAGCTTAGAGTTTTTGTTAGACTTGACGTTTAGTTTAGTAATAGTTAAGAGTTTAGTGTTTTAGCTTAGAGTCATAGCTTAGAGTTTTACTTAAAGTTGTAGTTTAGTTAAGTTTTAGTTAAGAGTTTCGAGTTTTAGCTTAGAGACTTAGCTTAGAGTTATAGTTTAGTTTTAGTTAAGAGTTTGGTGTTTTACATTAGAGTCATAGCTTAGAGTTTTAGTTAGAGTTCTAGTTTAGTTTAGTTTTAGTTAAGAGTTTAGAATTTTAGCTTAGAGTCTTAGCTTAGAGTTTTTGTTAGAGTTCTAGTTTATTTTAGTTTTAGTTAAGAGTTTAGAGTTTTTAGCTTAGAGTCTTAGTTTAGAGTTTTTGTTGAAGTTCTAGTTTAGTTTAGTTTTAGTTAAAAGTTTAGAGTTTTTAGCTTAGAGTCTTAGCTTAGAGTTTTGTTAGAGTTCTAGTTTAGTTTAGTCTTAACTTAGAGTTTTTTTATAGAGTTCTAGTTTAGTTTAATTTTAGTTA
This sequence comes from Artemia sinica, assembly GCA_027921565.1. Taxonomy (NCBI): domain Eukaryota; kingdom Metazoa; phylum Arthropoda; class Branchiopoda; order Anostraca; family Artemiidae; genus Artemia; species Artemia sinica. The sequence continues at coordinate 15,397,775 of CM051271.1, read as the reverse complement.
AGAGTTTGATGTTTTACCTTTGAGTTTCAGTTAGAGTTCTAGTTTAGTTTAGTTTTAGTTAAGAGTTTGGTGTTTTACCTTAGAGTCTTAGCTTAGAGTTTTAGTTAGAGTTCTAGTTTAGTTTAGTTTTAGTTAAGAGTTTAGAATTTTAGCTTAGAGTCTTAGCTTAGAGTTTTTGTTAGAGTTCTAGTTTATTTTAGTTTTAGTTAAGAGTTTAGAGTTTTTAGCTTAGAGTCTTAGCTTAGAGTTTTTGTTGAAGTTCTAGTTTAGTTTAGTTTTAGTTAATAGTTTATAGTCTTAGCTTAGAGTCTTAGCTTAGAGTTTTTGTTAGACTTGAAGTTTAGTTTAGTAATAGTTAAGAGTTTAGAGTTTTAGCTTAGAGTCAAAGCTTAGAGTTTTAGTTAAAGTTGCAGTTTAGTTAAGAGTTTAAGTTAAGAGTTAAGAGTTTAAGTTTAGTTAAGAGTTAAGAGTTTAGTTAAAGTTATAGTTAAGAGTTTAGAGTTTTACCTTAGAGTCATAGCTTAGAGTTTTAGTTAGAGTTCTAGTTCAGTTTAGTTTTAGTTAAGAGTTTAGAGTTTTAGCTTAGAGTCTTAGCTTATAGTTTGTGTTAGAGTTCTAGTTTAGTTTAGTTATAGTTAAGAGTCTCGAGTTTTCAGCTTAGAGTCTTAGCTTAGAGTTTCTGTTAGAGTTCTAGTTTAGTTTACTTCTAGTTAAGAGTTTAGAGTTTTAGCTTAGAGTCTTAGCTTATAGTTTGTGTTAGAGTTCTAGTTTAGTTTAGTAATAGTTAAGAGTTTAGAGTTTTAGCTTAGAGTTTTTGTTAGAGTTCTAGTTTAGTATAGTTTTTGATAAGAGTTTAGAGTTTTTAGCTTAGAGTCTTAGTTTAGAGTTTTTGTTGAAGTTCTAGTTTAGTTTAGAGTTTTTAGCTTAGACTTAGAGTTTTAATTAGAGTTCTAGTTTAGTTTAGTTTTAGTTATGAGTTTAGAGTTTTAGCTTAGAGTCTTAGCTTAGAGTTTTTGTTAGAGTTCTAGTTTAGTTTAGTTATAGTTAAGAGTTTGGTGTTTTACCTTAGAGACTTAGCCTAGAGTTCTAGTTTAGTTTAGTTTTAGTTAAGAGTTTAGAGTTTTAGCTTAGAGTCATAGCTTAGAGTTTTAATTAGAGTTCTAGTTTAGTTTAGTTTTAGTTATGAGTTTAGAGTTTTAGCTTAGAATCTTAGCTTAGAGTTTTTGTTAGAGTTCTAGTTTAGTTTAGTTATAGTTAAGAGTTTGGTGTTTTACCTTAGAGACTTAGCCTAGAGTTCTAGTTTAGTTTAGTTTTAGTTAAGAGTTTAGAGTTTTAGCTTAGAGTCATAGCTTAGAGTTTTTGTTAGAGTTCTAGTTTGGTTTAGTTTTAGTTAAGAGTTTAGAGTTTTAGCTTAGAGTCTTAGCTTAGAGTTTTTGTTAGAGTTCTAGTTTAGTTTAGTTTTAGTTAAGAGTTTGGTGTTTTACCTTAGAGTCATAGCTTAGAGTTTTAGTTAGAGTTCTAGTTTAGTTTAGTTTTAGTAAAGAGTTTAGAATTTTAGCTTAGAGTCTTAGCTTAGAGTTTTTGTTAGAGTTCTAGTTTATTTCAGTTTTAGTTAAGAGTCTTAGCTTAGAGTTTTTGTTGAAGTTCTAGTTTAGTTTAGTTTTAGTTAAAAGTTTAGAGTTTTTAACTTAGAGTCTTAGCTTAGAGTTTTTGTTAGAGTTCTAGTTTAGTTTAGTCTTAACTTAGAGTTTTTTGATAGAGTTCTAGTTTAGTTTAATTTTAGTTAAGAGTTTGATGTTTTACCTTTGAGTTTCAGTTAGAGTTCTAGTTTAGTTTAGTTTTAGTTAAGAGTTTGGTGTTTTACCTTAGAGTCTTAGCTTAGAGTTTTAGTTAGAGTTCTAGTTTAGTTTAGTTTTAGTTAAGAGTTTAGAGTTTTTAGCTTAGAGTCTTAGCTTAGAGTTTTTGTTAGAGTTCTAGTTTATTTTAGTTTTAGTTAAGAGCTTAGAGTTTTTAACTTAGAGTCTTAGCTTAGAGTTTTTGTTAGAGTTCTAGTTTAGTTTAGTCTTAACTTAGAGTTTTTTATAGAGTTCTAGTTTAGTTTAATTTTAGTTAAGAGTTTGATGTTTTACCTTGAGTTTCAGTTAGAGTTCTAGTTTAGTTTAGTTTTAGTTAAGAGTTTGGTGTTTTACCTTAGAGTCTTAGCTTAGAGTTTTAGTTAGAGTTCTAGTTTAGTTTAGTTTTAGTTAAGAGTCTAGAATTTTAGCTTAGAGTCTTAGCTTAGAGTTTTTAGCTTAGAGTCTTAGCTTAGAGTTTTTGTTGAAGTTCTAGTTTAGTTTAGTTTTAGTTAATAGTTTAGAGTTTTAGCTTAGAGTCTTAGCTTAGAGTTTTTGTTAGACTTGACGTTTAGTTTAGTAATAGTTAAGAGTTTAGTGTTTTAGCTTAGAGTCATAGCTTAGAGTTTTACTTAAAGTTGTAGTTTAGTTAAGTTTTAGTTAAGAGTTTCGAGTTTTAGCTTAGAGACTTAGCTTAGAGTTATAGTTTAGTTTTAGTTAAGAGTTTGGTGTTTTACATTAGAGTCATAGCTTAGAGTTTTAGTTAGAGTTCTAGTTTAGTTTAGTTTTAGTTAAGAGTTTAGAATTTTAGCTTAGAGTCTTAGCTTAGAGTTTTTGTTAGAGTTCTAGTTTATTTAAGTTTTAGTTAAGAGTTTAGAGTTTTAGCTTAGAGTCTTAGTTTAGAGTTTTTGTTGAAGTTCTAGTTTAGTTTAGTTTTAGTTAAAAGTTTAGAGTTTTTAGCTTAGAGTCTTAGCTTAGAGTTTTTGTTAGAGTTCTAGTTTAGTTTAGTCTTAACTTAGAGTTTTTTTATAGAGTTCTAGTTTAGTTTATTTTAGTTAAGAGTTTGATGTTTTACCTTTGAGTTTCAGTTAGAGTTCTAGTTTAGTTTAGTTTTAGTTAAGAGTTTGGTGTTTTACCTTAGAGTCTTAGCTTAGAGTTTTAGTTAGAGTTCTAGTTTAGTTTAGTTTTAGTTAAGAGTTTAGAATTTTAGCTTAGAGTCTTAGCTTAGAGTTTTTGTTAGAGTTCTAGTTTATTTAGTTTTAGTTAAGAGTTTAGAGTTTTTAGCTTAGAGTCTTAGCTTAGAGTTTTGTTGAAGTTCTAGTTTAGTTTAGTTTTAGTTAATAGTTTATAGTCTTAGCTTAGAGTCTTAGCTTAGAGTTTTTGTTAGACTTGAAGTTTAGTTTAGTAATAGTTAAGAGTTTAGAGTTTTAGCTTAGAGTCAAAGCTTAGAGTTTTAGTTAAAGTTGCAGTTTAGTTAAGAGTTTAAGTTAAGAGTTAAGAGTTTAAGTTAGTTAGAGTTAAGAGTTTAGTTAAAGTTATAGTTAAGAGTTTAGAGTTTTACCTTAGAGTCATAGCTTAGAGTTTTAGTTAGAGTTCTAGTTCAGTTTAGTTTTAGTTAAGAGTTTAGAGTTTTAGCTTAGAGTCTTAGCTTATAGTTTGTGTTAGAGTTCTAGTTTAGTTTAGTTATAGTTAAGAGTCTCGAGTTTTCAGCTTAGAGTCTTAGCTTAGAGTTTCTGTTAGAGTTCTAGTTTAGTTTACTTCTAGTTAAGAGTTTAGAGTTTTAGCTTAGAGTCTTAGCTTATAGTTTGTGTTAGAGTTCTAGTTTAGTTTAGTAATAGTTAAGAGTTTAGAGTTTTAGCTTAGAGTTTTTGTTAGAGTTCTAGTTTAGTATAGTTTTTGATAAGAGTTTAGAGTTTTTAGCTTAGAGTCTTAGTTTAGAGTTTTTTGTTGAAGTTCTAGTTTAGTTTAGAGTTTTAGCTTAGACTTAGAGTTTTAATTAGAGTTCTAGTTTAGTTTAGTTTTAGTTATGAGTTTAGAGTTTTAGCTTAGAGTTTTTGTTAGAGTTCTAGTTTAGTTTAGTTATAGTTAAGAGTTTGGTGTTTTACCTTAGAGACTTAGCCTAGAGTTCTAGTTTAGTTTAGTTTTAGTTAAGAGTTTAGAGTTTTAGCTTAGAGTCATAGCTTAGAGTTTTTGTTAGAGTTCTAGTTTGGTTTAGTTTAGTTAAGAGTTTAGAGTTTTAGCTTAGAGTCTTAGCTTAGAGTTTTTGTTAGAGTTCTAGTTTAGTTTAGTTATAGTTAAGAGTTTGGAGTTTTACCTTAGAGTCTCAGCTTAGAGTTCTAGTTTAGTTTTAGTTAAGAGTTTAGTGTTTTTAGCTTAGAGTCTCAGTTTAGAGTTTATGTTGAAGTTCTAGTTTAGTTTAGTTTTAGTTTAGAGTTTTAGCTTAGACATAGAGTTTTAATTAGGGTTCTAGTTTAGTTTTAGTTAAGAGTTTAGAGTTTTTAGCTTAGAGTCTTGGCCTAGTTTTATTTAGAGTTCTAGTTTAATTTAGTTTTAGCTAAGAGTTTAGAGTTTTACCATAGAGTCTTAGCTTAGAGTTTTAGTTAGAGTTAAAGTTTAGTTTAGTTACAGTTAAGAATTTAGATTTTTAGCTTAGAGTCATAGCTTAGAGTTTTACTTAAAGTTATAGTGTGGTTAAGTTTTAGTTAAGAGTTTCGAGTTTTAGCTGAGTCTTAGCTTAGAGTTTTTGTTAGAGTTCTACTTTAGTTTAGTTTTAGTTAAGAGTTTAGAGCTTTACCTCAGAGTCTTAGCTTAGAGTTTTTGTTAGAGTTCTAGTTTAGTTTAATTTTAGTTAAGAATTTGATGTTTTACCATTGAGTTTCAGTTAGAGTTCTAGTTTAGTTTACTTTTAGTTAAGACTTTAGTGTTTTACCTTAGAGTCTTAGCTTAGAGTTTTAGTTAGAGTTCTAGTTTAGTTTAGTTTTAGTTAAGAGTTTAGAATTTTAGCTTAGAGTCTTAACTTAGAGTTTTTGATAGAGTTCTAGTTTATTTTAGTTTTAATTAAGAGTTTAGAGCTTATAGCTTAGAGTCTTAGCTTAGAGTTTTTCTTGAAGATCTAGTTTAATTTAGTTTTAGTTAATAGTTTAGAGTTTTAGCTTAGAGTTTTTGTTAGAGTTCTAGTTAAGTTTAGATAAAGTTAAGCGTTTGGAGTTTTACCTTCGAGACTTAGCTTAGAGTTTTAGTTTAGTTTAGTTTTAGTTAAGAGTTTAGAGTTTTTTAGCTTAGAGTCTTAGCTTAGAGTTTTTGTTAGAGTTCTAGTTTAGTTTTAGTTAAGAGTTTGTTGTTTTACCTTAGAGTCATAGCTTAGAGTTTTAGTTAGAGTTCTAGTTTAGTTTAGTTTTAGTTAAGAGTTTAGAATTTTAGCTTAGAGTCTTAGCTTAGAGTTTTTGTTAGAGTTCTAGTTTAGTTTAGTTTTAGTTAAGAGTTTAGAGTTCTTAGCTTAGAGTTTTTGTTGAAGCTATAGTTTAGTTTAGTTTTAGTTAAGAGTTTATAGTCTTAGCTTAGAGTTTTAGTTTAGTTTTAGTTAAGAGTTTAGAGTTTTAGCTTAGAGTCTTAGCTTAGAGTTATAGTTAGAGTTGAAGTTTAGTTTAGTTATAGTTAAGAATTTAGAGTTTTTAGCTTAGAGTCATAGTTTAGAGTTTTTGTTAGAGTTCTAGTTTAGTTTAGTTAAGAGTTTAGAGTTTTATCATAGAATCATAGCTTAGAGTTTTTGTTGAAGTTTAGTTTAGTCACAGTTAGGAATTTAGAGTTTTTAGCTTAGAGTCTTAGCTTAGAGTTTTACTTAGAGTTCTAGTTTAGTTTAGTTTTAGTTAAGAGTTTTATCTTAGAATCTTAGCTTAGAGTTTTTGTTGAAGTTCTAGTTTAGTTTAGTTAAGAGTTTAGAGTTCTACCTTAGAGTCTTAGCTTAGAGTTCTACGTAGAGTTGAAGTTTAGTTTAGTTATAGTTAAGGGTTTAGAGTTTTAGCTTGGAGCCTTAGCTTAGAGTTTTAGTTAGAGTTCTAGCTTAGTTTAGTTTTAGTTAAGAGTTTAGAGTTTTACCTTAAAGTCTTAGCTTAGAGTTTTATTTAGAGTTCTAGTTAAGTTTAGTTTTAGTTATGAGTTTTGAGTTTTACCTTAAAGTCTTAGATTAGTTTTAGTTAGGGTTGAAGTTTTGTTTAGTTTAGTTATAGTTAAGAGTTTATAGTTTTAGCTTAGAGTCTTAGCTTAGAGTTTTAGTTAGAGTTATTGTATAGTTTAGTTTTAGTTAAGAGTTATAGCTTAGAGGTTTAGCCCAGAATCTTAGCTTAGAGATTTAGTTAGAGTTGAAGTTTAGTCTAAACTAGCATAACCACAAAATTACACAATATTGCATAGAAATACCAAAACCATAGGTTAGATTAGGTTAGGTTAGAGGTTAGGTTTCTCCACGTTTAAGTTAGGTTAGATTAGGTTAGCTTAATTAGTTAATAAGTTAGGTCAGTATGGTTAGGTTACCTTAAAGTCTTAGATTAGAGTTTTAGTTAGGGTTGAGGATTTTCCGGCGAGTATGGTTAGGTTAGGTTAGACTAGATTAAGTTAGGTTAGATTAGGTTAAGTCAGCATAGGTAAGTTAGGTTAGGTTAGCTAAGTTAGGTTAGGTTAGGCTAGATTAAGTTATGTTAGGTTAGGTTAAGTTAGGTTAGCCTACGTACGCGCGCGTACGTAGGCTAACCTAACCTAACTTAACCTAACCTAACATAACTTAATCTAGCCTAACCTAACCTAACCTAAGCTAACTTAAACATGGAGAGATGTTTACTAGCTAATCTAACCTAACCTAACTTAGCTAACCTAACCTAACTTACCTATGCTGACTTAACCTAACCTAATCTAACCTAACTTAATCTAGTCTAACCTAACCTAACCTAACCATACTCGCCGGAAAATCCTCAACCCTAACTAAAACTCTAATCTAAGACTTTAAGGTAACCTAACCTAACCATACTAACCTAACTTATTCACTAATTAAGCTAACCTAATCTAACCTAACTTAAACGTGGAGAAACCTAACCTCTAACCTAACCTAATCTAACCTATGGTTTTGGTATTTCTATGCAATATTGTGTAATTTTGGGGTTATGCTAGTTTAGACTAAACTTCAACTCTAACTAAATCTCTAAGCTAAGAATCTGGGCTAAACCTCTAAGCTATAACTCTTAACTAAAACTAAACTATAAAATAACTCTAACTAAAACTCTAAGCTAAAACTATAAACTCTTAACTATAACTAAACTAAATGAAACTTCAACCCTAACTAAAACTCTAATCTAAGACTTTAAGGTAAAACTCAAAACTCATAACTAAAACTAAACTAAACTAGAACTCTAAATAAAACTCTAAGCTAAGACTTTAAGGTAAAACTCTAAACTCTTAACTAAAACTAAACTAAGCTAGAACTCTAACTAAAACTCTAAGCTAAGACTCCAAGCTAAAACTCTAAACCCTTAACTATAACTAAACTAAACTTCAACTCTACGTAGAACTCTAAGCTAAGATTCTAAGGTAGAACTCTAAACTCTTAACTAAACTCAACTAGAACTTCAACAAAAACTCTAAGCTAAGACTCTAAGATAAAACTCTAAACTCTTAACTAAAACTAAACTAAACTAGAACTCTAAGTAAAACTCTAAGCTAAGACTCTAAGCTAAAAACTCTAAATTCCTAACTATGACTAAACTAAACTTCAACTTCAACAAAAACTCTAAGCTATAATTCTATGATAAAACTCTAAACTCTTAACTAAACTAAATCAGAACTCTAACAAAAACTCTAAACTATGACTCTAAGCTAAAAACTCTAAATTCTTAACTATAACTAAACTAAACTTCAACTCTAACTATAACTCTAAGCTAAGACTCTAAGCTAAAACTCTGAACTCTTAACTAAAACTAAACTAAACTAAAACTCTAACAAAAACTCTAAGCTAGGACTCTAAGCTAAGACTATAAACTCTTAACTAAAACTAAACTAAACTATAGCTTCAACAAAAACTCTAAGCTAAAAACTCTAAACTCTTAACTAAAACTAAACTAAACTAGAACTCTAACAAAAACTCTAAGCTAAGACTCTAAGCTAAAATTCTAAACTCTTAACTAAAACTAAACTAAACTAGAACTCTAACTAAAACTCTAAGCTAAGACTCTAAGCTAAAAAACTCTAAACTCTTAACTAAAACTAAACTAAACTAAAACTCTAAGCTAAGTCTCGAAGGTAAAACTCCAAACGCTTAACTATATCTAAACTAAACTAGAACTCTAACAAAAACTCTAAGCTAAGACTCTAAGCTAAAACTCCAAACTCTTAACTATTACTAAACTAAACTTCAACTCTAACAAAAACTCTAAGCTAAAACTCTAAACTATTAACTAAAACTAAATTAAACTAGAACTTCAAGAAAAACTCTAAGCTAAGACTCTAAGCTATAAACTCTAAACTCTTAACTAAAACTAAAATAAAACTAGAACTCTAACAAAAACTCTAAGTTAAGACTCTAAGCTAAAATTCTAAACTCTTAACTAAAACTAAACTAAACTAGAACTCTAACTAAAACTCTAAGCTAAGACTCTAAGGTAAAACACTAAACTCTTAACTAAAAGTAAACTAACTAGAACTCTAACTGAAACTCAATGGTAAAACATCAAATTCTTAACTAAAATTAAACTAAACTAGAACTCTAACAAAAACTCTAAGCTAAGACTCTAAGGTAAAACTCGAAACTCTTAACTAAAACTTAACCACACTATAACTTTAAGTAAAACTCTAAGCTATGACTCTAAGCTAAAAAACTAAATTCTTAACTGTAACTAAACTAAACTTTAACTCTAACTAAAACTCTAAGCTAAGACTCTATGGTAAAACTCTAAACTCTTAGCTAAAACTAAATTAAACTAGAACTCTAAATAAAACTAGGCAAAGACTCTAAGCTAAAAACTCTAAACTCTTAACTAAAACTAAACTAAACTAGAACCCTAATTAAAACTCTATGTCTAAGCTAAAACTCTAAACTAAAACTAAACTAAACTAGAACTTCAACATAAACTCTAAACTAAGACTCTAAGCTAAAAACACTAAACTCTTAACTAAAACTAAACTAAACTAGAACTCTAAGCTGAGACTCTAAGCTAAAACTCTAAACTCTTAAGTAAAACTAAACTAAACAAAAACTCTAAGCTAAGTCTCTAAGGTAAAACTCCAAACTCTTAACTATAACTAAACTAAACTAGAACTCTAACACAAACTATAAGCTAAGACTCTAAACTCTTAACTAAAACTAAACTGAACTAGAACTCTAACTAAAACTCTAAGCTATGACTCTAAGGTAAAACTCTAAACTCTTAACTATAACTTAACTAAACTACAACTTTAATTAAAACTCTAAGCTATGACTCTAAGCTAAAACTCTAAACTCTTAACTATTACTAAACTAAACTTCAAGTCTAACAAAAACTCTAAGCTAAGACTCTAAGCTAAAACTATAAACTATTAACTAAAACTAAACTAAACTAGAACTTTAGCAAAACCTCTAAGCTAAGACTCTAAGCTAAAAACTCTAAACTCTTAACTAAAACTAAAATAAACTAGAACTCTAACAAAAACTCTAAGCTAAGACTCTAAGCTAAAATTCTAAACTCTTAACTAAAACTAAACTAAACTAGAACTCTAACTAAAACTCTAAGCTAAGACTCTAAGGTAAAACACCAAACTCTTAACTAAAACTAAACTAAACTAGAACTCTATAAAAAACTCTAAGTTAAGACTAAACTAAACTAGAACTCTAACAAAAACTCTAAGCTAAGACTCTAAGCTAAAACTCTAAACTTTTAACTAAAACTAAACTAAACTAGAACTTCAACAAAAACTCTAAACTAAGACTCTAAGCTAAAATTCTAAACTCTTAACTAAAACTAAACTAAACTAGAACTCTAACTAAAACTCTAAGCTATGACTCTAATGTAAAACACCAAACTCTTAACTAAAACTAAACTAAACTATAACTCTAAGCTAAGTCTCTAAGCTAAAACTCGAAACTCTTAACTAAAACTTAACTAAACTACAACTTTAAGTAAAACTCTAAGCTATGACTCTAAGCTAAAACTCTAAACTCTTAACTATTACTAAACTAAACGTCAAGTCTAACAAAAACTCTAAGCTAAGACTCTAAGCTAAAACTCTAAACTATTAACTAAAACTAAACTAAACTAGAACTTCAACAAAAACTCTAAGCTAAGACTCTACGCTAAAAACTCTAAACTCTTAACTAAAACTAAAATGAACTAGAACTCTAACAAAAACTCTAAGCTAAGACTCTAAGCTAAAATTCTAAAGTCTTAACTAAAACTAAACTAAACTAGAACTCTAACTAAAACTCTAAGCTAAGACTCTAAGGTAAAACACCAAACTCTTAACTAAAACTAAACTAAACTAGAACTCTAACTGAAACTCAAAGGTAAAACATCAAACTCTTAACTAAAATTAAATAAACTAGAACTCTATCAAAAAACTCTAAGTTAAGACTAAACTAAACTAGAACTCTAACAAAAACTCTAAGCTAAGACTCTAAGCTAAAAACTCTAAACTTTTAACTAAAACTAAACTAAACTAGAACTTCAACAAAAACGCTAAGCTAAGACTCTAAGCTAAAAACTCTAAACTCTTAACTAAAACTAAAATAAACTAGAACTCTAACAAAAACTCTAAGCTAAGACTCTAAGCTAAAAACTCTAAACTCTTAACTAAAACTAAACTAAACTAGAACTCTAACAAAAACTCTAAGCTAAGACTCTAAGCTAAAATTCTAAACTCTTAACTATAACTAAACTAAACTAGAACTCTAACTAAAACTCTAAGCTAAGACTCTAAGGTAAAACACTAAACTCTTAACTAAAACTAAACTAAACTAGAACTCTAACTGAAACTCAAAGGTAAAACATCAAACTCTTAACTAAAATAAACTAAACTAGAACTCTATCAAAAAACTCTAAGTTCAGACTAAACTAAACTAGAACTCTAACAAAAACTCTAAGCTAAGATTCTAAGCTAAAAACTCTAAACTTTTAACTAAAACTAAACTAAACTAGAACTTCAACAAAAACTCTAAGCTAAGACTCTAAGCTAAAAACTCTAAACTCTTAACTAAAACTAAAATAAACTAGAACTCTAACAAAAACTCTAAGCTAAGACTCTAAGCTAAAATTCTAAACTCTTAACTATAACTAAACTAAACTAGAACTCTAACTAAAACTCTAAGCTATGACTCTAAGGTAAAACACCAAACTCTTAACTAAAACTAAACTAAACTAGAACTCTATCAAAAACTCTAAGCTAAGACTCTAAGCTAAAAAACTCTAAACTCTTAACTAAAACTAAAATAAACTAGAACTCTAATAAAGACTCATAGCTTAAGTCTTAAGTAAAACTAAACTAAACTAAAACTCTAAGCTAAGTCTCTAAGGTAAAACTCCAAACTCTTAACTATAACTAAACTAAACTAGAACTCTAACAAAAACTCTAAGCCAAGACTCTAAGCAAAACTCTAAGCTATGACTCTAAGCTAAAAAACTAAATTCTTAACTGTAACTAAACTAAACTTTAACTCTAACTAAAACTCTAAGCTAAGACTCTATGGTAAAACTATAAACTCTTAGCTAAAACTAAATTAAACTAGAACTCTAAATAAAACTAGGCAAAGACTCTAAGCTAAAAACTCTAAACTCTTAACTAAAACTAAACTAAACTAGAACCCTAATTAAAACTCTATGTCTAAGCTAAAACTCTAAACTAAAACTAAACTAAACTAGAACTTCATCATAAACTCTAAACTAAGACTCTAAGCTAAAAACACTAAACTCTTAACTAAAACTAAACTAAACTAGAACTCTAAGCTGAGACTCTAAGCTAAAACTCTAAACTCTTAAGTCAAACTAAACTAAACTAAAACTCTAAGCTAAGTCTCTAAGGTAAAACTCCAAACTCTTAACTATAACTAAACTAAACTAGAACTCTAACAAAAACTCTAAGCTAAGACTCTAAGCTAAAACTCTAAACTCTTAACTAAAACTAAACCAAACTAGAACTCTAACAAAAACTCTAAGCTAAGACTCTAAGCTAAAACTCTAAACTCAGAACTAAAACTAAACTAAACTAGAACTCTAATTAAAACTCTAAGTCTAAGCTAAAACTCTAAACTAAACTAGAACTTCAACAAAAAACTCTAAACTAAGACTCTAAGCTAAAAACTCTAAACTCTTAACTAAAACTAAACTAAACTAGAACTCTAACAAAAACTCTAAGCTATGACTCTAAGCTAAAACTCTAAACTCTTAACTAAAACTAAACTAAACTAAAACTCTAGGCTAAGTCTCTAAGGTAAAACACCAAACTCATAACTATAACTAAACTAAACTAGAACTCTAACAAAAACTCTAAGCTAAGACTCTAAGCTAAAACTCTAAACTCTTAACTAGAAGTAAACTAAACTAGAACTCTAACAGAAACTCTAAGCTAAGACTCTAAGCTGAAAACTCGAGACTCTTAACTATAACTAAACTAAACTAGAACTCTAACACAAACTATAAGCTAAGACTCTAAGCTAAAACTCTAAACTCTTAACTAAAACTAAACTGAACTAGAACTCTGACTAAAACTCTAAGCTATGACTCTAAGGTAAAACTCTAAACTCTTAAGTAAAACTAAACTAAACTAAAACTCTAACCTAAGTCTCTAAGGTAAAACTCCAAACTCTTAACTATAACTAAACTAAACTAGAACTCTAACAGAAACACTAAGCTAAGACTCTAAGCTGAAAACTCGAGACTCTTAACTATAACTAAACTAAACTAGAACTCTAACACAAACTATAAGCTAAGACTCTAAGCTAAAACTCTAAACTCTTAACTAAAACTAAACTGAACTAGAACTCTGACTAAAACTCTAAGCTATGACTCTAAGGTAAAACTCTAAACTCTTAACTATAACTTAACTAAACTACAACTTTAATTAAAACTCTAAGCTATGACTCTAAGCTAAAACTCTAAACTCTTAACTATTACTAAACTAAACTTCAAGTCTAACAAAAACTCTAAGCTAAGACTCTAAGCTAAAACTATAAACTATTAACTAAAACTAAACTAGAACTTAAGCAAAAACTCTAAGCTAAGACTCTAAGCTAAAAACTCTAAACTCTTAACTAAAACTAAAATAAACTAGAACTCTAACTAAAACTCTAAGCTAAGACTCTAAGGTAAAACACCAAACTCTTAACTAAAACTAAACTAAACTAGAACTCTAACTGAAACTCAAAGGTAAAACATCAAACTCTTAACTAAAATTAAACTAAACTAGAACTCTATAAAAAAAACTCTAAGTTAAGACTAAACTAAACTAGAACTCTAACAAAAACTCTAAGCTAAGACTCTAAGCTAAAAACTCTAAACTTTTAACTAAAACTAAACTAAACTAGAACTTCAACAAAAACTCTAAACTAAGACTCTAAGCTAAAAACTCTAAACTCTTAACTAAAACTTAAATAAACTAGAACTCTAACAAAAACTCTAAGCTAAGACTCTAAGCTAAAATTCTAAACTCTTAACTAAAACTAAACTAAACTAGAACTCTAACTAAAACTCTAAGCTATGACTCTAATGTAAAACACCAGACTCTTAACTAAAACTAAACTAAACTATAACTCTAAGCTAAGTCTCTAAGCTAAAACTCGAAACTCTTAACTAAAACTTAACTAAACTACAACTTTAAGTAAAACTCTAAGCTATGACTCTAAGCTAAAACTCTAAACTTTTAACTATTACTAAACTAAACGTCAAGTCTAACAAAAACTAAGCTAAGACTCTAAGCTAAAACTATAAACTATTAACTAAAACTAAACTAAACTAGAACTTCAACAAAAACTCTAAGCTAAGACTCTAAGCTAAAAACTCTAAACTCTTAACTAAAACTAAAATAAACTAGAACTCTAACAAAAACTCTAAGCTAAAATTCTAAACTCTTAACTAAAACTAAACTAAACTAGAACTCTAACTAAAACTCTAAGCTAAGACTCTAAGGTAAAACACCAAACTCTTAACTAAAACTAAACTAAACTAGAACTCTAACTGAAACTCAAAGGTAAAACATCAAACTCTTAACTGAAATTAAATAAACTAGAACTCTATCAAAAAACTCTAAGTTAAGACTAAACTAAACTAGAACTCTAACAAAAACTCTAAGCTAAAAACTCTAAACTTTTAACTAAAACTAAACTAAACTAGAACTTCAACAAAAACGCTAAGCTAAGACTCTAAGCTAAAAACTCTAAACTCTTAACTAAAACTAAAATAAACTAGAACTCTAACAAAAACTCTAAGCTAAGACTCTAAGCTAAAAACTCTAAACTCTTAACTAAAACTAAACTAAACTAGAACTCTAACAAAAACTCTAAGCTAAGACTCTAAGCTAAAATTCTAAACTCTTAACTAAAACTAAACTAAACTAGAACTCTAACTAAAACTCTAAGCTAAGACTCTAAGGTAAAACACTAAACTCTTAACTAAAATTAAACTAAACTAGAACTCTATCAAAAAACTCTAAGTTAAGACTAAACTAAACTAGAACTCTAACAAAAACTCTAAGCTAAGATTCTAAGCTAAAAACTCTAAACTTTTAACTAAAACTAAACTAAACTAGAACTTCAACAAAAACTCTAAGCTAAGACTCTAAGCTAAAAACTCTAAACTCTTAACTAAAACTAAAATAAACTAGAACTCTAACAAAAACTCTAAGCTAAGACTCTAAGCTAAATTCTAAACTCTTAACTAAAACTAAACTAAACTAGAACTCTAACTAAAACTCTAAGCTATGACTCTAAGGTAAAACACCAAACTCTTAACTAAAACTAAACTAAACTAGAACTCTATCAAAAACTCTAAGCTAAGACTCTAAGCTAAAAAACTCAAAACTCTTAACTAAAACTAAAATAAACTAGAACTCTAATAAAAACTCTATGCTAAGACTCTAAGCTAAAATTCTAAACTCTTAACTAAAACTAAACTAGAACTCTAACTAAAACTCTAAGCTAAGACTCTAAGGTAAAACACCAAACTCTTAACTAAAACTAAACTAAACTAGAACTCTAACTGAAACTCAAAGGTAAAACTTCAAACTCTTAACTAAAACTAAACTAAACTAGAACTCTAACAAAAAAAAGTCTAAGTTAAGACTCTAAGCTAAAACTCGAAACTCTTAACTAAAACTTAGCCAAACTAAAACTTTAGGTAAAACTCTAAGGTATGACTCTAAGCTAAAACTCGAAACTCTTAACTGTAACTAAACTAAACTTCAACTCTAACTAAAACTCTAAGCTAAGACTCTAAGGTAAAACTCTAAACTCTTAACTAAAACTAAACTAAACTAGAACTCTAACAAAAACTCTAAGCTATGACTCTAAGCTAAAACTCGAAAGTCTTAACTAAAACTTAACCAAACTATAACTTTAAGTAAAATTCTAAGGTAAAACATCAAACTCTTAACTAAAATTAAACTAAACTAGAACTCTAACAAAAAAGAGTCTAAGTTAAGACTCTAAGCAAAAACTCGAAACTCTTAACTAAAACTTAGCCAAACTAAAACTTTAGGTAAAACTCTAAGGTATGACTCTAAGCTAAAACTCGAAACTCTTAACTGTAACTAACCTAAACTTCAACTCTAACTAAAACTCTAAGCTAAGACTCTAAGGTAAAACTCTTAACTAAAACTAAACTAAACTAGAACTCTAACTAAAACTCTAAGCTAAGACTCTAAGCTAAAACTCGAAACTCTTAACTAAAACTTAACCAAACTATAACTATAAGTAAAATTCTAAGCTAAGACTCTAAGCTAAAACTCCAAATTCTTAACTGTAACTAAACTAAACTAGAACTCTAAATAAAACTCTAAGCTAAAAACTCTAAACTCTTAATTAAAACTTAGCCAAACTAAAACTTTAGGTAAAACTCTAAGGTATGACTCTAAGCTAAAACTCGAAACTCTTAACTGTAACTAAACTAAACTTCAACTCTAACTAAAACTCTAAGCTAAGACTCTAAGGTAAAACTCTAAACTCTTAACTAAAACTAAACTAAACTAGAACTCTAACAAAAACTCTAAGCTAAAAACTCGAAAGTCTTAACTAAAACTAAACCAAACTAAAACTCTAAGCTAAAAGGATGGGTACTTCAATTTGTAAAACAAGTTTAGGACGGTCACTAAGAAAAGAACTTGTTCTGAAATGCCTTTTGAAAAGTATTGCTTGGCGTCCAGTCATGACCTTCTGATAAGGTTCTACCGATTA
Source organism: Artemia sinica (assembly GCA_027921565.1). Taxonomy (NCBI): domain Eukaryota; kingdom Metazoa; phylum Arthropoda; class Branchiopoda; order Anostraca; family Artemiidae; genus Artemia; species Artemia sinica. The sequence continues at coordinate 15,381,548 of CM051271.1, read as the reverse complement.
TGTAATTAATTTCTCAGAAATCCATTTGTCCTAGTCGATTACGTCATTCTATATCCATATATGGATTCCCGTCACGAGCTCCTGATAGGGTTCTACCGATTATGTAATCAATTTCTCAGAAATCCATTTGTCCTAGTTGATTATGTCATTCTATGCACATAAATGGATTCCCGTCACGAGCTCCTGATAGGGTTCTACCGATTATGTAATCAATTTCTCGGGAATTCTCTCCCTTCGATTACGCAATCAATATATCTCTTCCCCACCTTCCCCTTAGAAACAACAAATTAATTCCCTTTCGTGAATCAATAATTTCCCTTAGAAACAACAAATTAATTCCCCTTTCTTGAATCAATAATTCCCCTTAGAAACAACAAATTAATTCCCCTTTCGTGTCAATCAATCAACCATGACATCATCTGTCACCTGTGATCTAAACTTTGCCCCGGAAACAATTCTGGTCGAACTCCAAAGATATTAATAAACTTCCGGAAACAATTTGATTAATGACTGTCAGCACAGGTGTTCCAAATTCTCAATCGATTACGCAATCAATTTCTCAGAAATCCATCTCCCCTAGGGACTCTACGCCCATATTAGGACCATAAACCACGTAGTAATGTCACGACCTTTAGGGTCCTTTCTACTTATAGCCCTATCCAAAGCGACTTTCCTATTCCCCCCCCTATCAGAAAGCAAATTTTCTAAAATACATAGGGTAAAATGTTTTGGTTGATTATGCATAAGGTAAAATATACAAAAAATCATCAGAGTTGAGCCCTCCACCATTGAAAAGATTAAAACCACCAAAAATCAAAATTCTGCTAACAGTTCTGATTAGGGTTATCTTTATTTGAGAATTAAGTTATAAAAATATAAACAATTACCACTTTCAAAACTGGATATGTTGGATTGTGACTTTGATATAGAGTTAAAAAGCCACTTATTTTTATTAAACCATTCAGCTGCAGATTTGTCAAACTTGAAAAATGTCAAACTTGATCATACGCTAATGCATATATAACTTTCCACATCGTATTCTTGTAATGTAAATAAAAGATTCTATAGCCATTAACCACTGTCAAAAGTACAGAATCAAATACGGTTGTCATATTAGAAGATGATTGTAAAGGCTCAACGAATATATATATATATATATATATATATATATATATATATATATATATATATATATATATATATATATATATATATATATATATATATATATATATATATATATAATATATATATATATATATATATATATATATATACATATATATATATATATATATATATATATATATATATATATATATATATATATATATATATATATATATATATATATATATATATATAGATATATATATATATATATATATATATATATATATATATATATATATATAGAGCCCTATCCAAAGCGACTTTCCGATTTTGCCCCCCCCCCCCCTATCTGAAAGCAAAATTGCTAAAATACATAGGATAAAATGTATTGGTTGATTATGCATAAGGTAAAATATACAAAATTCATCGGAGTTGAGCCCTCCACCATTGAAAAGATTAAAACCACCAAAAATCAAAATTCTGCTAACGGTTCTGATTAGGGTTATCTTTATTTGAGAATTAAGGTATAAAAATTTAAACAATTACCACTTTCAAAACTGGATATGTTGGATTGTGACTTTGATATAGAGTTAAAAAGCCACTTATTTTTATTAAACCATTCAGCTGCAGATTTGTCAAACTTG